>JAODAL010009742.1:0-108996 GCA_025379985.1 Phyllomedusa bahiana | reverse complement strand
CCGCAAAAAAACGCAATGGGTTTTTCAATTGCCATCGCCCCGTACTTTTAATGTAAAGGAATCCAACGGCAATCCCCAGGAATCCAGCGGGTTTTAAAAACCCGGAATTTTGAACAACGGGAAAAAAAAACCCTGCTATGTAGACTTTCACACGATTTTCCTTGCAGCCTGCACAGCAATGGTACAGGGGGTTTTTCCCTGCAGATTCAAAAATATGTCGGCGAAATCCACGAAAACCAGTGCTGTGTAGACCAAAGGGGCTTGTTCACAGGGATTTACACTCCGTGTTGAACGCTTTTAGGATCCTCTTGGGGCCGCGGGGCCCCAAGACGGATCTAACAATTACAGGAGTTTATCACTGCTGTCTATCCCGAACACGGACGGCTTTCAGATAGGACGCCGCTGATGTTTCAAAAGCCCCCTCCGCTAAAACATTTCACCCTCACTTTGCCATTGGTAGAAGTTGCAGTGAAAATCTGAGACAAATCAAACAGAATGAGCAAGTTGTAGTTTTCAGAAGAGAGGAGAGTTTCGGAGGGATGCGCATCGGTGGGGAGCCCAGGACACTTCACTGGTTAAGATGCACCCACGCCTGAATAAATTTTTTTTTTTAATTTTTTTAGCAGTATGAAAAAAATGCTAGTTACATAGGTAATTTTCTTTTTAGAATTTTGTTTCTAGAGGGGGAAATTGATTCAAACGAAGGGGAATTTCGTTTAAAATTTCAGGAAAACTTGGGTTGGGAACGAAGCAATTTTGGGGTACTTCGGGTAAACAAAGTGTGTTTTTGATTGATAAAGGGCTTGCGAGCAAAAGGCGTTACAGGGGGCAAAGCACTCTGGGGGAAGAAGGGCAAAAACTCATGAAAAGTGCAGAGAAAAGCCAATCAGAGCCCGGCGGATTCGGGACGTCACCGCACTATATAATCCGGCGCGAGCGGGAGCTCATACCCTCCACTGTACTGTAGGGAAAGGGGCTGCCCGGCTGCTTGTAAAAACTTTACTAAAGAACTCATTTTTTTACAGCATTTTTTTTTGGGGGGTCCCCACTTGTCTCGAGCTGCTTTTCTTAACGTTCTATTTCTGATTTTTTGGGTATTGGGTTGAATCCAGTGTGGTCCATGCAGCTGATATACATTTTAATCTAAAATGCTCACGCCATTGAAATCCAAGGGGATCTAACCTTTTTCCCTTTTTATTCATTTAAAGAAACAGCTTTTTACAATACAAATACCACATCATTTTTTGGGTGCTCCCACTTTTGCGCAATTTACATCCAGGGGTTTAAATTAAGCTTTTTCTGCTGTTGTGGTCACTAAAAAAACCGTTTATTTCACCGCCAAAAAAAAATTTTCCTGAAGCAAATTCAAACAAAGGTTAATTACAAGTTTTCCTCTTTTTGGAGCGTAAAAAAACGCCCTTGTAACACCCACAAAGCTCGTATTTTTGGTTGCCAATTCTTTTGCGCAATTTACACCAAGGTTAACTAAGGGTTTAAATTTAAACCGTTTTGTGCTTTTTTATTTCAGTAAAAGCCGAGTTTTAAACGGGACATACAAGTAATTTTTTTTTTCCCGCCCATTTGTGGAGCGCAATTATATCAAGGTTACCCCAACTTTTTAGTGGGTTCATTTGGAGTCAAATACAGGGTGTGTATTTATCATATCCAGATATCTTCATCAACAGTATGTCAGACAGTGAGGTGGCAGGCTCTTCACCTGCGAGTGGCAGTGGCACATGCAGGCCCAGGTCGCAGCACAGCAAGGGGACGTCGCAGCAGGGATCACTCGGTGAGGCCACAACTGCCGCTGTCATCTAGCGGCCGTGTGCTGGCTAGCAACCCAAGGGTTCTTGATTGGTTGACTAGGTCATCCACTTCCTCCCAGATGACATCTGACAACCTCAGCCAAGATTCGGTGAGAATGTCAGACACAACCCTTAGTTGGCATGGCCCGGGAGCGGGTCAGCGGCCTTCACCTGTCCTAAACCCACCTCTGTCCCATCCGGTTCCCTCAGCCAGAGATCTACTATACTATACTAAATAGATGATGATGTAGCCGCCCGCATTTGGGAGCCGAGTGAGGCAAGGGCTACATCATCGTCAGGAGAAGAGGGTGTCAGCTTGCACGTCGGGCAGCGGCGCAGCCAGCAAGGGGGTTGTGTGGCCGTGAGTCAGCAGGGTAGCAGCAGTGTGAGGTCGGGAGCCAAGCGGCCACGGGCTAAAAAACCCGCTTCGCAGGTCCAAGAAAGTAGCGTAACAGAGGCTCAGCGAGGCAGTGGCGGTAGTAGTCACTCAGTGTGGAGCGTTGGCCGTAAAATCAGATCCTCGGTGGTGTGGCAGTTCTTTGCTAAGACACCGGAGGAGCCGAATATGGGTATATGTAGAATCTGTAAGCAGAAAGTGAAGCGTGGCCAGGGAGCAAACGTTGGCACCATGGCCCTGCGTCAACACATGCAGCGTCGCCATCCGGTGGCCTGGGAGAAAACGTGGCTCAGATGTGGTGGTCCATACTGCCGCCGCAGCAGCAGCAGCGCCCAGTGGCACGCATGCCATTGCAGCCAGTCAAGGCTCCACCACCTCTGCAGAAGGGAGCTGTTTCTCTTTGACATCATCTCCCAGTCCAGATGCTTCTGCTCTTCGCTACTCATGGCGCCAGCAGTCGTTACAGCGGGTCGATTGCAAACGGACAACAGTCTGCGTCCAACCATCCTAAGGTGCAGAAGCTGACCGTGCTCCTGTCCAAGTTGTTGGTACTGCAGTCCCTCCCTTTCCAAATGGTGGACTCTGCACCGTTCAGAGAACTAATGGCTTGAGCTGAGATGAAGAGTTCCAAGCCGTAATTTCTTTTCCAAAAAGACAGTACCAGCACTTCATAAATATGCTATCTGTTTGTTCCAAGGTGCACGGCAGCGCGGACGTCTGGAGCTGTAACTACGGTCAGGGCCAGTACATGTCCTTTACGGCCCACTGGGTGATTGTGATTCCTGCCCAGGCACAAAAACAACTTGGACAGGAGACGGAGCTTTCTCCTCCACGTTGTCAAACTGCGGCTCCTGCGCCAATGTCCGCCTCCTCCTCCTCCACCACCATCTCAGCCTCCACAAGTACTGCTCCATCAAACCACATGTGTAGGGCACAGCGGTGTCACCGTTCTACGCCTGGCTTGCCTCGGCGAACGAAGTCACACAGGGGAGGAACTGCTCCGCGTCATGCAGCAAGAAATCGGTGTGGCTTTCTCCGCGCCAACTGCAAATCGGAACATATGGGTGACGGACAATGGAGTAACATGGTGTCCCCCGCTTCCACCGATCTTCAGAAGATTCTGAAATGGTCAGGAAACTGTGCATGCACTTCATCATTCCTACAAAGCCAGGAACACCCTCCTCGAGTTGCAGCGGCAGAACGGCCTCCCCCAACACACTCTGATATGCGAAGTTTCCACCCGTTGGAATTCCAGCCTGCACATGTTGGACCGACTGTATGAACAGAGAAAGGCCATTAACGATTTTTTGATCATCCACAGTACTCCCCTGTGTAACTTTGTCAGCCAGTGGCAGCTCATGTGTGACACCTGCCGTTTGAGGCCATTCGAGGAGGCCACGTTATTGTCAGTCACCAGGACTACGGGATGAATTGCGTCATTCCACTGCTTCATGTCCTGGAACAGATGCTGAAAAATCTGTCTGGGCAGGGTACTGGAGACGTGGCGACTACATCTCCCGGCCACATGAGTCTGGTGGGGGCTGAAATGGAGGAGGAGGAGGAGGACATTGGAGCAGAAGCATTGTCTGGTGAAATGAGTGGATTTTCTACCCAGGTGACAAGAGAGGAGGAGCAGCTGGAGAGGTAGACGGAGATGAGGAAGACAAGGCAGATGACCCGCAAGCACCGTGGCAGTATACAGTGGAGATGGAGGCAGGGAGCCCCTCGGAGTCACTTGTGCAGATGGCCCGCAGCATGCTTATTTGCCTGGCTAGTGACAGCCGAATAGTCAGCATCGGGCAGAGGGATGACTTCTGGCTCTCCACCCTATTGGACCCTCGCTACTGGTCCAAAATGGGAGCCTTTTCCCCAGCTAGTTGGCCGCTGCTTATATGCGGCATCGTCCCTCCTCTGACAGGTCTGACCGGGGGGTTCTTCAGCGCTCACGTACTACTGCCACGGCTGCTGTCGGAAGGTGGGCGGGGGGAGGGTTGGATCAGTACCAGCTCCATCAGCAGCAACATAAGTCTGGAGTCACAGATGAGCACTTCCTTTCACCCGCCTAGTGAGGATGGCAGTCGCCAGCAGCACAGGACCTGGAGCAGTCCCTGAAACCAACAGGTGGTTGGGCCTACTTGGACAGCACCTGCCACCCCAGTTAGAAGATCCGCTGGACTACTGGGCAGCCAAACTGGATGTGTGGCCGCAACTTGCCGAGTTTTGCAGTGGAAAGCTGTCCTGCCCGGCCAGTAGTGTGGCATCAGAGCGGGTGGTTCAGTGCGGCGGGGGCCATCGTTACCCCAAGGAGAATCCGCTTGTCCGCGGGAAATGTGGAACGACTGACCTTTGTCAAGATGAATCAGGCGTGGATCGGCTAGGATTTCCACACACCAATGCCTTAGGCGTCAGACTACATCAGCCACGACGCCTCACCCAAACTGTGAGAAATGAATCTGCGTTCAAACGACCTGCCTCAGCCACTATTCTGATGCCGCCACCCACCTGATGCCACACATCTGCTGACAGTTTCTCCATCTGCCACCAACCATCTTTACCAGGGACTGGTATTGCCACCCACCTCCACACTGTCATTGTCACTGTCATTTATTTGTTGCATAGCATGTATAGATTGTGGACAGTTTAGTGTCTTCTGAGATTTTGAAGGGTCTCATGCATAAAGCCAGTATGTCTCTGGTTGCTTATAGGACTGGTGGGTATTCTGCTGCTAGGAGACCTGTTACTTATATCTCCACACTCACACAATATTTGTATGTATATATGTGTATATTCACTTCATCTGGGATAGATAGAATCCAGAAAACCACATTGTATGATGCTTAATTAATTTGCATTTTATTGCATGAACTAAGTATTTGATACAATGAATATATAGAACTTAATAATTGATTGGTACATAAACCTTTGTTTGCAATTACAGAGGTCAGACATTCTTAACCAAGTTTGCATACACTGCATAAGATCTTTCAGATTTTTGGGCTGTTGCTGGGCTACATTGAATTTCAGCTCCCTCCAAAGATTTTCGATTGGGTTCAGGTCTGGAGACTGATTAGGCCACTCCAGGATCTTGAAATGCTTCTTATGGAGCCACTCCATAGTTGCCCTTGCTGTGTGTTTCGGGTCATTGTGCTGCTGGAACACCCAGCCACGACCCACCTTCAATGCTCTTACTGAGGGAAGAAGGTTGTTGGCCAAAATCTTGTGAAACATTGCCCCATCCCTCCTCCCTTCAATATGGTGTCGTTCTGCCCCTTTTCCAGAAAAGAACCCCCGAAGTATGTTTCCATCTCTTGCACTGTTGGAACGTTGTTCTTGAGGTTGTACCCATCCTTCTTTTTTTTTTTTTTCCAAACACGGCAAGTGGAGTTGATACCAGAAACTTTTATTTTGTTGTTCTCTGACCACATGACCTTCTCCCATGCCTCCTCTAGGTCATCCAGATGGTCATTGGCGAACTTCAAACGGGCCTGGACATGTGCTGGCATGAGCAGGAGGACTTTGCGTTCAATGCAGGATTTTAATCCATAAAGGCTTAGTGTGTTACTAATGGTAATCTTTTGAGACTGATCCTAGCTCTATTCAGATCATTGACCAGGTCCTTCCGTGTAGGTCTGGGCTGATTCCTGACCTCAAATTGACAGTCATCTTGCATTTCTGCCATTTTCTAATAATTGTGCCAACAGTTGTGGCCTTCTCACTGAACTGCTTGCCTATTGTCCTTTAGCCCATCTCAGTCTTGTGCAGGTCTACTCTTTTGTCCCTGGTGTCCTTAGACAGCTTTTTGTTCTTGGCCATGGTGGAGAGGTTGGAGTGTGAGTGAGTGTGTGGACAGGTGCAATTAACACAAGTCATGAGTGCAGAGTATGAGGGCATCTTATAGAAAAACGAACAGGTCTGTGAGAGCCAGAATTCTTGCTGGATGGTAGGTGATCAAATACTACTTTCATGCAATAAAATGCAAATTAATTATTACAAAAAATCATACAATGATTTTCTGGATTTTGGTTTTCTTTCTCACAGGTGAAGTGTACCTTTGCTAAAAACGACAGATCTCTCCATTCTTTGTAGGTGGGAAAACGTACAAAATCGTTAGTGCATCAAGTACTTCTTTTCCTCGTGTGTGTACCCTTTGCCTACACATGTTGTCTGAGACTTTGTGCCCTGTTGTTCTCGTAATTTAATAGGATACCCGGGCAATAGAAGAATATTAAGCAGTTAAATCTTAACCACCCCAGGCTGTAACTCTTAGGACTGACGCCTCCATTCCACCTGAATCATATATATTTTCTGCCTTTCCTCCATTTATAATATTTGGCAGTAACTGAAAGTTTGATCCCTGTAATCCTCATGCAACTCGAAAGCAGGGCTGTGGAGTCGGCAAGCCAAAGCCCCGACTCAGTCTCCTCAATTTCCGAAACCTCCGACTCCTGACTCCCTCATACATGGCGCATGTTTAAGTGATAACTTTACTGTAGTAAAATGGTAACATCCGGCTGTTTATCACCTTATGATACAATAATCAAACTATTTAGGTACAACCGACAAGCAACAGGGTAATGTTTTGATCCTTTGAATGTGTAGAAGAGACCTGGGATCAGATTTTGGTCTAGATATGCTTGAATCTGATCCAGAGCCCAGAAGGATTCAGGCAGAGCTGAAAACCAAAGGCACATTTCCCAAATACTAACAAAATAATAAAAATTAACATTTTTGATTTTTAGGAGTAAAACTGTAACAATGCATTTACATGACAAGCTTCTTCAGAACTAAGCAGATGCTAAATACTTGCAAGTCACATTTATGTAGAAGATGGGTAAGATGACTGTATATAAAATTGCTCTTTGCACTGCATCAAACTAACTGGACCAACTAATTATATATTTTGGGAGTCTGAGTCCATTTTATGACGACTCCTGCAAAATTGGCACCGACTGCGACTCCACCGCCCTAACTCAAAGTGTACAGAAGAGTACAACAGTACGGGCAGTACAATTTTCTTTTTTTTTTTCTGCTTCTCTATTAAGTGACCATATAATTTAAGGGCATCTGTTCTGGGGGTTGAAAATAATGTAAAAGTCTGTTCTGAGGTCTAATATAAAGGTCTAAATATATTTGACCATGCCCTGCTGTTTGTTATACCACTCAAAAAGGTCACTCTCCTTTTTGTTGCACACCCGCTGCTCAAGTTTTACCCTCTAGGTATTTCTTCTAGGTTGAAAGCCTCATAACTAGTGATCTGACAACGGGGTCATAAGTGCCTAAGGCTCATTGACGTGCATTGCGATGTAGTATAAATTGCTGAAACCGTTAACGCAGGACACCTTCAGAGGTTCTGATGTAATGTTAGGGTATGTTCACAGGGCGTGTTGCATCCATGTGAACATGCGCTTTTAGATGCGTGGTGGGATCCGTCTGTCGGACCCAAACAGGTATAATAAATAGCAGTGTGATTTACATTACATTTAATAGAAAACACACATTGGCGTATACATGAGTGATAGTCGATGCGTGTCTCACTGCGTCTTTCGGATCAGTCTTTCGGATCCGGTCCAAAAATTGACATGTCAATTTCTTGGTCCAAAAGACGCAGCAGGAGCCCTATAATAAACTATAGAGTGCGATTCTGCTGTATCCAAACACTCAGCTGCATGTTGGATCCGTTTAGGATCCGATCGCTGCTGCGTTTTTGGATGCTGTTTTCGGATGCAACACGGACCAAAAAACGTCCCATGGTTTTGTTTTTTTAACTCTGATCTGGCTGTCTATCATTTTCTGTCTGTTTTCCTTTGTCCATTTGTTTTCTCTCCATTTGCGTGCGACACTGCTTGGATAGTAAGCATCTAGAAGTCTTTTTTTTTTTTTTTTCTTTTGCAAATAACAGTACTAAATACAGAGGCCTATTTCTCAAACCACCTATTTCTCAGACCACACTTATCCACTCATGCAGTTTTTCTGCCTGGGCCTTTTTCTTCTGCTTCCCTGGTTATTCTCCCAATATAGGGATGGACAACTTTTTTTTTATAGTGCTTTATCAATCTGACCTGTGGAGCAGCATCTATAATCTGACCTGTGTGTGCTACTGACTTGTATGGATGTTACTGTACTTGCTACTGAGGTGTGGATGCTGTTCTAGGCATTTGACAGTACATGGCTAGCATTGGGTCACATTTCATGTATGATAATACAGGATGGCATCTAGACAACAGTTCTAGCAAGCGGGCATACAAAAAATATAACAAAACGCCAAACACAAAGAAAAGAAAGTATATCATGAAGCATGGAATCTACTTAATAGAAGACTTTATTGTACATGAAAGACCCTTCCAAAACATTATTTAAAACACCAAATGTGCATAAAAACCAGTCACTGTTGCACCTAAGTATCAGTAGGACAACGATTACAAACCCTTATATAAAAGTTATTCTGAAAATCACATATAGAACCACAATCCTGATCTTACACATCCAAATGTTATAAAAAGATATCAAATTATATAGTGGTACCTATATATATAATAAGGGCTATTAAGGGTATTATTACCTGTCAAGACTTGATCAGGGGTAACCCCTACTTATATGTGGGGACCACTGTATATTTTATTTTATCTTAGTGATGCTATATTGTTCCTTTGATTTGCATGTTAATCATTTGAAGTTGTGTATTGTGCGTTTCAGAATAACGTAGAACTATTTTTACATAGGGGTTTCTCAGACTGATGCTTGTGGTTTATCAGTTACTGGTGTCCATACACCTACTGGTGGGTTTTAATAGTTTGAACAACTTTTTGAATGTGTTTTTTATGTACAATACAGATGATAGTTTTGTGAGTGTGCGCACTTCATGTATAATTATTGCTTTGCCAGCTGTATGATCGCACGAGCGGAGTGTCCTGTTCTTCTAACTGGCCCAGATGGCTCACATGGCTACTGCTGCTGAGGGGTGCACGAAGACCTTTAAGAAAGATGTTGGGTCAATTTTTAGATCTTAATTGTATAAGGTGTATGGGCTGCCTGCAAATAACTTTAATGCTGTTCTGTACTGACCTGTTTCATTTACTATGTGCTACAAGTCCTAGTAATGTGTTAAAGTACTAAAACCTGCTGGAATGTTTAAGGTTCTACCTTGTTTTCTGATGGCTTAGGGTTTGTTCACACGGTGTCTTGGGTCCTTGTGAACATACGCTTTTGTGATGCGTGTCTGGGTTCGTCTGAATGGACCCAGACACGCATCTAACAATGAGCAGTGAGTTTAACACTGCCGGCAATGTAAAACACGCACATGAGTGATCACCAATGCATGTTTGCATCGCTTCTGGCAGGTCCGTCTTTCGGATCCGCTTCAAGAATTGACATGTCACTTCTTGGGAACACATCCGAAAGACGGACCTGCCAGAAGCGATGCAAACACGCAGCGGAGATCTCTCATGTGAACGCCTGTGCGTGTTTGTCATTGCCGGCAGTGTTAAACTCACTGCTCATTGTTAGATGCGTGTCTGGGTCCATTCAGACGAACCCAGACACGCATCACAAAAGCGAATGTTCACACGGACACAAGACGCTGTGAGAACATACCCTTACTGTAACGTTTTATCATTGCGATAGAGCTAGGTTACTATATAGATCTATGTAATGGGTGTTTCCTATTCAGCAATGCTTGATAACTGTATGGCAGAAAGCATCATCCCATCTTCATCTTGTTCCTTTAGGACACTCGACCCAACATGTCACGACCTCTAATCACCAGATCGCCCGCCTCACCTCTGAACAATCAAGGCATCCCCACTCCTGCACAACTCACGAAATCCAATGCACCAGTGCACATTGATGTTGGTGGACACATGTACACAAGCAGCTTGGCAACTCTCACAAAGTACCCAGAGTCTAGGTAAGTCTACCAAACAAATTGGGGAGCTTGTGTTTACTTTAATTGTGTTAATCTAAAATATGTTTATAATTTGTTTTGAGAATTTAGGAAATCTACTTATTACTGTGAAATAGATCAGGAAATTAAAGCAAGAACCAAAATTCAGCTCCTCGCCAATTACCTGCGCCTTTTAAGCAGAAAATATTAAAAGTGAGAAAATTACAACACAATGGAACCAAATGCATAAAGGACATGTTGGCATTTGTGTTATAAAGGAATACCCGCTCTAAAGATACCTCCGCTCATGTGTGAATCCCGCTCCATTACAAGGCTTCCCACCAATCATGTCATGGTCGTCTGTCATGTGACACTGCAGCCAATCACTGGCTTTATTGGTATATTTCAGCATAAACCGCATGTGACCTCTAAGGCCAGAGATTGGCTGCAGCATAACATGACCAATCAACGTGACATAATTTGTGTATAGCACTTTTTTTCTATTTTTAATCTCTTTGCAGAAATAGAACCGTTTCTTAACCCCTTTATACCCCGCAGCGTACATTTGGGGTGCAGCAGCATTTGAGGTATGGAGCGGGCTCGTGCGGAGTCTGCTCCACATACATCAGGTGCCAACTGGTAGACACAGCCGGCAATAGTTGGCAATTAGCAGCCCAGATTGGAGATTCCATTTAGACATTGTGGTAAACCCAACCATAGTGTCTAAATAATTGGAGAATGGGGACGCGTGCTCAAGTTCCCTAGAACGACTAAATATCAATTTAAAAAAAATAAAAATAATAAAATGTAGAAAAAAAAAAGCCTTGCACATTCCACAATATAAAAACAGAAAACATATTTGTTATTGCCCCATTCATAAAGGTCCGATTTAAGATCATTTATTTATCCTGTGCAGTGAATGCTGTAAAAAAAAAAAAAAAAAAAAGAGATTTGTGTTTCTTTTGTTAACCGAACTCAGAAAAGATGGAGTAAAAAAAAGATCAAAAAGTTGCATACACTTAAATCTGGTACCAATAAAAACTAGACCTAGTCCCACCAAAAAGGAACCATAACACAGCTGCCAAGGGAAAAATGATTGGTTGTTGGTCTCGGGTAATGACCGTGCAAAGTTAGATGGAGAAATAGAGTTCTGGTTCTTGGAAGATGCGGAAGAAAAAAATGAAGCAAAATTCTGAAAATAGCGGCTTCATTAAGAGGATTAAATATTAGCAATCCCTTTAAAGATCAGAACCACCTTCACAAATAATCTTTTCTTATTCTCTCTAAAACAAGGCAACTTTTGTAGAATTTTTTTTAAGAACACTTATTGCAGCTTCTGTGCAGACTATGGGGCGCATATACTAATATCTAAGACCGTGTAAATCTAAACTGGTCAGTCTGAAAATGCACCAGATTTATCACAGTAGCTCATGATGTGTAATAGCTGTGGCTCATGGCTACACCCTGATGTCTAACTTTATACCATTTACTAGTTGACTTGGTTTGTGTCCGTAATTGTATCAAAATTTTGTCATATTTTTTGGCCCATAGTGTTGCATGTTATGCCATGCCCCCCTTTTTGTGGAGCCACACCACTTTGACAGACATGGCACAAAAGTATTTAAAAACTGTCTAAAACATATAATGTGGCATAAAGCATGTACGCTGGTATTTTGGCACCATTGCCATAGTTATCGTGCCCTTATGTGTCTGCATGGTATCAGATGGCAAATTAACACAGTGTAGTTTAATTCTATAGTCATATCCCCCTCTGTCTTCTACTTCTTTCTGCTTAATGTACATTAGCACGCAGTATGGAACAAAGTTACCATACTATGGGACTGACGGTAGAATTACCCTAAATAAAAGGTATAGTCTCTATTAATAAAATGGTAGGAATTTTTTTATTTAAGACGTATTCAAAGTTGCATCCTTCTTTATTTTAGATTTATTTGGACAATAAAGGTATACATCGCCTTTAAGCAATGTTTTTAGCAGTAGTGGAACTGGAGTGATGGCCTTAAAAGTTATTTATAAGTCGATACCGTTTGTGTTAGGCTTATTTACTATTTGCTTTATTAAGTATTGGCTGTTTAGCTGTTCTATAAAGTCTGCTTCACTTAGGCACAGATTTGATTTGTGACTGCAGCTCACCAACAGTATATTAGACTCTGTGGTAGTAAGAAATCCTCCTTCAGTCGTCTTTCTAATAACGGCAGAGACAGGTTGTTTCATCCTTGACTATATTTCTCCCCCATGATTTATATTGCAGTTTTGCCTTTTTGGATTCTCTTGCCCAGTGGATTATGCATGAAAAGCTGTTCTACATTACAGGGAGAATATAATGACTATAAAGTTTAAACCATTAGGGAAAAACCCCCTCCCCAAAAAAATATCTGGGAACATTTTTACATAGGTAAATGGGTGTGTGGTAGAATTTAGGGCAGGGGTGGGGAACCATTTTTCTGCTGAGGGCCATTTGGATATTTTAGAAAATTATTTGGAGGCCATACAGAATTATCAAATTTAAAAATTAGCCTGCAATATTTGATTAAACATTTAATTAAGTCACCCCTAATATGATGGCTGGAGCTGCTTCTTTCTCTAACCAGCACAAACGCAGATGCACAAATACATGAACATCAGTTGTCCATGCTGTTCTCCAGTACACCACATCAGGGGAGAAAAAGCACGGACGAGAAGATGAGTCTTCAGTCCGCCCCGCCTAACATGCAGTAGGGGTAGAAATGGTAGAAATAGTATGAACTACAGTTGGCCCTGAGGTCTTTGATGCCCATACTCCTAATTAAAATGCAATGAGCCCTAGTCTCCATCCCCCCCATCCCCCCGCCCGCCCCGGTGCTATGATGATCAAGCATTTTCCCCCGATGTGCAGTATCATATCAGTGCAGAAATGGGATGGGCCAGAGCGGTTACTGATGTGCACAATGTTCTCATAGACAGCTAGCACGTGCCAGGAGCTTCAGAAATCGGCACATGCGTAGTAGGACATCAGTAAGGAACAGCTTGTTTGCTGACTTGGGGACTTCGAGCATTGGTTCGGTCGTTCACCATTATTGTGAATCCACTACTTAAAGGGGTTTTGCCACAAAGTGACTTCCTTACCTATTATCTGCTCAGGACAGATGATAAACAAATCATGCTGTGTCTTGAACTGCTGCAGGTGGGAAAGAGAGGGGGCCCAAGCAGAGCGAGGAAGCAAGGGAGTGTCTGCAATGTTTACTAAGATAATTACATTACAACTAGTGGATTCTCAATACAGCAGAAAGCCTCATACACTGCACATTGCTCCCCAGCCCCTCGCAAGCTCCTTCATGTTCCCTGTCATCAGATGACTGCAACACGCAAGCGTGGCCAGATCAGCTCCTGGTCATGTCTAATGTAAACTTTTAAGTAACTAAGGGCATGTAAGGATGGCTGTAGCTCTCACAGGCTTCACTTTTTGTAATCGCATATATTTAAAAAAGGGATTAAATACCCAATTTAGAGGATCCCACGTCAACATTACATCGTGGCAAAACCCCTTTAAGCTGCTAATCATTATTTTCAGATACTTCAATGTGCTCAGATTATTTTGTATGTACAGCAGTAAATGCTAGTTTGGCCTGAAAACCCTGAAACTTATGTAAAAAAAAAAAAAAAAAAGGGGGGTTTATGATTTCTGCGATAGTAGGTACTTCCTTGGCATAATGCCCTCGCATAATATGATATTATTGAGGCTCTCCTTATTTTATAGAGCAGTTTCTAGGCAGCTCTGGCACCTCCGTGAAGTTGCACAATGAGGAGTCCTAAGATCTTTTCAACCACTCTCCACCCAAGGCGGCATTCAGGGCGTGTATGCAGCTCCAAGGCAAATGTGCCAGCTTGTCAGAAGCATTCCCAGAATTTCCAACAACAAGTTTTTCCTGGAACCATTGTTCAGGAACAGCATTGGTTTTGCAACGTATTGTTCAGCAGCTAATCGCTGGCATGGATCTAAATTTGGTTCTATTCTGTCTCTAAGCTATTTTCATAGATCTTATGAAGATTTGTAGTAACATACTCTATGTAGATATATTCTGCTGATGGGTAAATTGTCATATTTTCTGTGCTCTTTTCAGAAAGCTTATCCGCACTCATTCCTTGTGGTTGCTTTTTTTCCTAAGCACTGGTTACAGAGGCATTCATACATATTCAAGAGGGTTTAGAAATGTTAGGAACACTTTTTTTTTTTTCGATTTAAAATGCTCTTTCATTGAAGGCCATTTTTAACTTCTGAAGAAAAGGTGAGCTATTTTAGACCATGTCTATTGTTGGCTGTCTGAAGGAGCAGCAGTTCTGTGTTAAATCTTCATTTAGTGCAGCTTCTTGTAATTAGTTACAGTAGACATGCGTTTAGAGGAGACTAGGTGAATAGTAAAGGTTTAAAGGGGTTGTCTCACCACAAGGATTGCTTTTTATGTTTTAAGATCTTGCAAAAACAAGTCGGTTTGCAATAGAAGTCCATTAACAGTGTCCTACCTATTCTGAGACATTTCTTGTATGGGCTGCATCAGACCTGTTTGATCTCTCCTGATAGGCTACCAGCATTGGTTGCTATAGCTACAGACCTGGCTTCTACTGCAGCCTAGTGGAAGCTATTAAACACGCCCCTGAATTCAAAGTGAAACCAAGAAAACAGGACTGAGGTAAGATGAATCAATGTAGTGAGACAACCCATTTAAGGTGTATGGGTATCATTCGCATACTCATTACATCCAATTTAATAGGTGCAGATCAATCATTTTACATAGTTTTTAACATCTGAACCTTCTTGGTAATTATTCATACTGATTAATGCAACTATAATAAAAATAAAAACATCTTGGCTAACCTGAATCTGCAGAGATTATCCTGACTGCAGATAGTGCATTGATTTTTCTGTGGTTTTTTTTTTTTCCCCTCTTTAAGCACTGAGGGTGGACATCAAGGCCCTACAGCTTAGATAACAAATGAAAACCTTTCCTGTCTTAGAGCAACAAAAACAGTCAATGCAAATGTAAAAAAATGATGCTTTAAAGTGCGTGTTTGCGCCCACTGAGCCGCCTATCTTTCCATCATGAAAAGTGATGAGCAGTCAAGGCCTCTCTGTGTTGACATGGATGAGGTATGGTGTTGAAGATGCACCGTTAATCTGCAAGGGATTGACATTGAGTGTATTGTAGACCAGCATGTCCGTGACATCTGCACTAACCCTTTGCTTTCCTGATACACTTTTCTGACGGTCCTTTTTTTTTGAACCCTTGATTAAAGATGTGTGTGCTATATACATATCGCCTAAATTTTACTCTGTTCTTCTCGGCTCTGTGTTTCTCGCTCTTTTCCTCGTTGGTCCGTCTGCTTGTGTCTTCGTCTTTTCCTGCTCTGTCTGGGGTCTTTTCGCTCTTTCTCGTTTCTATGCCGCTCTTTCGTCGTGCTTATTCATCGCTCTATTTCCTCTGTTCTCGCTTCTTGCTCGCTCTTTTCTCGCTCTTTCTCGTCCTCTTTTCGCTCTTTCCCTCTTTTCTCTGCTCTTTCTCGCTCTGTTCTTCTCTTCTTTTCTCGCTCTTTCTCTTTGCTCTTTCGTCCTCTTTTTCGCTTTCTTTACTTTCCTCTTTCTTCGCTTCTTTTTTCTCGCTCTTTTCTCTGCTCTTTCTTTCGCTCTATTCTCCTGGTTTCTCGCTTCTTTCTCGCTCTTTCTCGCTCTTTTCGATTCTTTCTCGCTAAACTTATCCTCGCTCATTCACCTCTTTTCCAACTCTTTACTCGCTCTTCTCGCTCTTTTCTCTGCTCCTCTGACTCGCTTTTCCTCGCTCATTTTTCGCTCTTTCTCGCTCTTTCTCGCTTCTTGTTCGCCTCTATCTCGCTCTTTGTCTCCTCTTGCTCTCTATCTCTCTTTTCTCTTTCTCTTTTTCTCTTTCTTGTTCGCTTTTGTTCTTTTTCTTTTTCTCTTTTTTTCTTTCTCTTTTTTCTTTTCTCTTTTTCTTTCTTTCTTTTACTTACTTTCTTTTTTCTCTTTTTTTTTTTTTTTTTTTTTTTTCTTTTTCGCTCTCATATTATTCTGGAATTTTGCAAATATAACTAATTTTGATAATCTTAATTGACCTAAGATAGGTAAAGTTGATTCTGAATTTGTCAGACAGTGAGAAAAAAATGCATGTAGGTCTCTTTTTATATAGTGTATATAAACTTCCGGTTTCAACTGTGTATGTTTGCTGTATCTTTGTTACACATTTCATGTGTTTTGTATGGTGATAACATAGAATATTAGTACCAGTATTTGAATTGGTATTGTATAGTCACTCATCTGTCACTAATGTAATCTAAGTACCATACACACATTATATGTGGCTGATTAGGAGATAATGATTTAGATGACAGAAGGCCATGGATTATTTGTGGTTGAGGTGAGTGCTCGTCTGCTATATGAATATCTGGCATTAATTGGTATTGGGAATAATGATTATAATCCAAATAGATTGTTAGCTTCTTCCGATTTAGTTTCTTTGGGAAGCCCAGCGGCCTGTGCAGTGACTTTGTCTGTAAAGCCTTGCTAATTGTAAGCCGCATGTCAAGAGTGATATCAGTTAAGGCTTTAATGCTGTTTGTATTAACAGAGTCTGACCGTCTATTTAGGGACCTGCACCTTCAGTTACACACTGTCACAGGAAATGTCAGCTCCACTGCAGTGCCTTGTGGCGGATTGGAGAGTCAAGTCCCATGTCTTGCCCCTAGAGTGGCTGTGTCAGACATCTTCAGGGAGTGCAGAATCTTTGCAGATGGGAATTAGAGATTTGTCCTGTATGTATCAAACTACATCCTCGAGGGTAGTGACCCGGAGAGCATCACCCCTCAGAAAGAGGCACTTGCTCTGCTCTGTGGAGTTATTCATACCCTTAGAAGAACTCCATGTTTTAAAGTGAAGTTACTTACTGCTGGCTTGACAGTCTGAAGATAACTGTGAGGCAAAAGCGTGCTGATGGCAGCTGAGATTCTAGCTCCAGCACATATCTTACTGCACAGATAAACAGCTGTATACTGCCCTGCGAATAACATTTTAGAGTCCTTTATAAAGTGCAGATGACACTTGGAAAATGCTTCTGTATGATCATGGTGGCCAGTTAGTAATATTACCTAGCTGACATAAACTGTAGCTAAGGGTAACAGAAGAAAAAAGCTGCCGAATGTAGCGTGGTTTACAAGGGCAGGCTGGCAGTACAGTGGTCAGTACAGCTGCAGTGTTCTGGGCACCATCTGCATGCCATTTGTATATTCTTTTCATGTTCTTGTTGGTTTTCTTTCCCAATCCAAACACATTATGGCTGTAGGTAAATTGATTTTCCATGGAATTGGCTCCTCTGTGTGTTTGATCACTTTCATCAAGTTTAAGGATATTTTTTTTATTGCAAACTCTGCTGGGATAGTAAATGATGAGACCAAATAAACTTCTGGACAACTGCTATTTTCAACACATGCGCTTATTTCGTTAGTTTAGCATTTATTGATCCAAACTTCATATGGTATCAATTCAACATCTCTTTTTACTCTTTTTCTTTACAACTCATATAATACAATGCCTTGCTCTTTGGGTAGATATACAGGATCATAGTAAACATACAGTTCAATATAAGCCAATAGTGTTTGGGTAAATCCAAGCAAAAGCTCCTAAATACATTTCTCCCAGGCAGAACCCGCTATGCTGTAGTATCCTGTAATACCAACACCCGAGCACTTAGCTTTAGCCGAACCTCTACTTTTCTACGTTCCGTGTTCGTCTGCTTGCAGTTCTTCAACAACTTTCGCTGAACCTCTCGTCATCTGACAGAGAAGGTATGTGCGCCTGCGCCCACGGAACGTAGAAAAGTAGAGGTAATTACGCCCCACAATTACGCCGTGTGGGCGGGAGCGGGGGAGCAGCACCTCGTTGGCCCGTAGACTAGCGGCGCGTATACGCCGCTAGAAGATGACATGTCACTTATCTCCCCCCGCGGCAGATTCGCCGAGCGGGGAGAGGAGACGTAATCCATAGTTCTCTATGAGAACTGTGGATTACCGTAATGACTGGGACGTATTCCAGCTGTAATTTGCACACAACGGTGCATAATTACGGACTGAAATACGTCCCATTTTAAGCCGTGTGAACATGGCCTAACTGTAGCCTTAGAGATCAGCAAGTTGTGCAAAAAGTACTGAAACATTGAACAGTTGTGCCATGTGCATTCTAAAGTGAAGAGACTCCACCAAAATGGACTCGACTCTACAGCCCTGGTTCTGAGATGAGTGCAGGCATTCCTTCCCAATGCCTTTTTCTTCGGATCTGTATCGGAGGAACTTCAATACGGACAATGTACATAAAGTGCAGCATGCATTCATCACAACTAAAAGCTTAGATCAGGAATAGAACAGACATTTCATCATTTTCCCAAATTCTTATGAAAAAATATTCCGCACCTACTGCATTGAACTGAACAAAATTTACTATATATTTTTTAAGTCGGACCATTTTATAACGACACACACTACATGAATCCATGTAAAAAAAAAAAAATCAAAGAAATGTGAGCTGACAATGTGCTTTATTGCAGGGATTGCATTCCAGAGCTCCTTAGGGTTGGTGTTTTGCTCTCTGAGTAAACATTTCTGGTATACACAGGAGCCTATCTTTTCTGTAGAACATGTTTTGATTTATTGTCCCCTAGTGTAAAGCATTGCTCTTACCGGTGAGGATAGTCGTTATATTATAAGGAAGCTGATAAATGAACTGTACTATATGGTTCATTCCACTCCTTGCAGGCTCCCTCCGCACCTGCCCCACATACCTCACATATTCCCTCCTCATACATTTCTGTTCTCCTGTAATATTGGAGAATAATTAGCTTCTTCTCATCTACCCATCCTTTGGGTTATGCACTGCATTCTGCTCAAAATAGCATTTAGGTCTTACAGCTTGTACTGTGTCTGTGCAGAATGGGAACCTACTTCTGTTTGGTCAGACTTGATTCTAGTGCTTTATAGACTGGTTACTCTATATTACTTGCAGCAGCCTAGATTTCTGTCATTTCATGTGTTGATAGAATTACTCTGCTCAAGATTTCATCGCATCCCTACGTTTAAACAGTGATTTTTCTGGTATCTGGGGCAGCTCACATTCACCATTACTGGAATGTCAAGTACACTGCCTTACCTCAGGCCCATAGGAAATGTTACACTAGAAAGATTCTAAAACACAGTCATGTGCCATTTACAACCACCCGAACAGTGATATGTGCATTTAAATTGTGTTTGCCAGCTATTGTAATGTTAATGTCATCTAGTTAACTATAACATTTGTCTCTAGTCATCACCAACTCATTATTAATGGAGAGGTTTTGTATCTAAATATGGCTGGAGGTGTTTTGTTTTTTTGCAGTCCTGATGAGCTATTACAGTGTGTGTTTGCAGTTTCTAACATCTTTACTTTTAAACTATGCAATGATTCCCAACCTTGTTACTTCAGGGGAGCACATAACAAATGTTTCCATTCCCGGGAGCCCTATTCCTGCCTCAGAGAAGCGTGGTGCATTGGTGGGGGAAGCAAGTCGAATGCTTGGTTGAATAGCTAGAAGTAGGGAGTTTGTGATCCCCTGTAGAGAGAGCTAGTGAGACCACACCTGGAAGATTATCTTCAGTTCCAAAGACCTATCCTACAAAAATACATGAACAAAATAGAAAGGTTCCAAAGAGCGGCTACAACATGGGTGGAGAATGTTTTTTGAAAAACTTAAAGAACCTAATTTGTTTAGCCCGGACGACAGAAGAGAATTGACTGACTCGATTTAAACCTCTAAATATGTTCAAGGCTTAAAGGGGTTTTGCCACAATCTCATTTCATACCTCCTGCTTCTAGCTCTTCAGCTCTGTGTGCTCAGAAGGGGGGCGTGTGTGATTTGTTTGAATTGTATATCATGTGACCCAGCAGGATGACATCACCAGGCCTTTCCTCTCTCTACTCAAAGGTCGGTTTATGTGTAGAACTGTAAGTAGCTACACGGTAGCTCAGAGGTAAAGCTTTTGCCTCCAGGCAAAAGGGTCCTTGGTTCAAATCCCTGCAGGAACCAAACCTGTGGTTTTTTTTCTCTTTGTCAGTGCACAAACCTGATTGAGATTTCTTTTTAATTTATTTGCACTGTTTGGGCCGGTTCACACGGCTTATTCACGCTGTAATTGCGGGACGGATTTCGCCTGCAATTACAGCTTGGAAAACGGGTGGGGGCACTGCTCGCGGCCCATAGACATGCATTATCCACGGTGCGTATTCCGCCGGGATAATGTGCATGTCACTTTCTCCCCGCCCGGTGGATTCGCCGAGTGGGTAGGAGAGACGGAATCCACAGTTCTCTATGAGAACTGTGAATTACCGTAATGGCGGGGACGGATTACAGCCGTATTGCAGCGCAAATACGGCGCGCAATCCGTGCCCAAAATAAGCCGTGTGAACGGCCTTTTTGACTAATTACTAAGGAGGACAGGAGTACAATGCCGGCACCTGGGGTTTGAACTCTCAGGAGCTGCCTGAGAGGAGAGGGGATGTCTGACCAGGACTGAGAAGCTCTCAACCCTGGTCGTATCCCCTGGAGATGAGTTGTAAACAATGGATCACTAAAGGAGCAGCTAAGACAAAAACGGTGCAGAATTCTTTATAATGCTAAATGGTGAAAATGTTTATTACTTAATTTACAAACGTCCCACGGCAATTTTACTTCATGGCAAAACCCCTTTTAAAGCAAAACTTTCAGTTGTTTGTGCTAATTATCCTGAGAATGGGATGTGCTAGTGGAAGAGAAGCAGAGCTCTGTATTTATGTAGGTTTTTTGGGGCAGGACTTGAGCAAAAAGCAGTGTAAATCCTGACCGCGCTGCTAAGAGACGGTGAGAGTCTTGCTGACCCCACATCCATACAGTGATTAACCATCTGCTCTGCACACACAGCAATCGCTGTATGTGGGTGGGATAACCAGGATTGTCACTGCCAAGAATCCTGACAGGATTTACTCTGCTTTTTACTCAAAAATCCTGCTTTGTCATATAAACCTATGTATGACAGAGCTCATATTGTCTCCCTATATCCTATCCTGCTCTCAGATAGGGCAGCATAAACCTCCTGACAGGTTCACGTTAAATGAGGTCAGGAGGAAAGTGTCTTTTTTTTTTAATAACACGAAGACCGTATCACACACAGCGGCATTCACACGAGAGATCGCCACTGCATGTTTCAAAAGCGCCGCTCGGGTCCGTCTCGCAAACGCGCAGCGGCAATCTTTCATGTGAACGCCGCTGTGTGTTCGTCATACCAAGCAGTGATAAAGTCACTGCTAATTGTTAGATCTGTCTTGGGGTCCGCTCTGTCGGTCCCAAAGACGAATCTACAAAGCGCTTGTAACATGAAAACGTGTGAACAAGCCCTAAACCTGCTTGGGATAAATCTGGATCTATCCCTCGATGGACCAGGTGGTGTTTTTCTGCCATTAGTCTTCTATGTTTCTATAATTCTTGTCCTGTGCTGTGATTAAGCAGAGAGAGCTTACAAAGCAGTAACATATCTTTGAGCAGGATGAGCTCGATTGACCTCTTCTGTTGGTAGGTCTTATTGTTGCTGTGATTTAGTATCCCTTGATCCCGGCGAAAAGATCTTCAGTGTTCCTGGGAAGCCTGGTTGGAAGACGCTGCTCTGAACTCAGGACTGGATCCATTTTTGCAATCCCACCCTGCCTTTAAATCTTTAAGGATTTGCTGTGCTCTCCGAATCTGTCCTGTCTGAATCTAAGTTATACGATGCTAATTACGCCTCGATCTCTATCATAAAGCAATTGGCGTGTCTAGTGTTTTTTCAGAAGGCGTGTATATGCCTGCAAGCTGAGAAGTCTACATGGTCCAGTAGTTGTGTGTGCCTTAACGACTGAGCCGCAGTACAGAAGCAGTCCCGTGGTCACAGGTGTTCCTTATAGACTCCAATAACGAATTCTTTCATTCACAGGGCAGCGGCAGTGCCATGCTTCTGATTATGTCACGTTTCACAAACCATATAGATTTACCAATACTTTCATAATCCTTCAGTAAACACTGTGTACAAGTCTAGGTACTATCGTAACATTCCGCTGCATGTAGTAAAGCCTAAAAACCCCCATGGAATCAACCAGTGAGAAATCATATGCCATGGGAGCAATCTGCACAATCCTCTTAAACTGGGTGTAGAAAATAGGACAACAAATCGCACAGGGACAAACACGCCGCTTTATTTCTTGTATAGTTTCAATGATAACACCCCTCATTTGGTATGTAGGTACTGATAATTCAAAACGTTAAAACAAACATCCCTATTGAGGTTATATCTCTGCTGTGGTACAATCACTCTTATGATTCCTCGCTTTGGCTGAACTGTATATACTCGAAAATATGACATTATACACTGCGCGCGAAAGTTGGGATATTGCCTTTGTTTGAAATTCAGGTGTAACAGAGACATATTCTTGAAAAGTCATTTTTTTAAATGAATTAAATGTGACCATGCTTCTTAACTTAAAGGTTTTCCCACAAAATGAGTTCCCTACCTCTTATCTCTCAGAAGAAGATAAAGCCACGCTGATCATGAGAAGCCCTTGGCAGATGGTGAAGGGGGGGTGAGGCAAAGTGGAGGGAGAGAGAACATAAGCAATGTTTACTCAAATTATTAACAGTTACACACCAGTGGATTCTCTATACAGCAGATTGCCTTATACACTGCACTTTCTCCCGCACGGCCCCTGCAAGACTCCTTCATGTTCCCTGTCATCAAACACTCAAGTGCATGCGCCAATCACTGCTCCTGTCAGTGTCCTGTCGTCGTCTAATTAAAACTTTCAGTGGTAACTAAGGGACTGAGCATTATGCTGCAAGCTATCTTATGAGGCTCTCACTTGTTTGGTAATCACATATATTTAGAAAATGATTTAAATACCCATTTGGAGATCCCACGTCAAATTTACATCTGGCACAACACCTCTAAATGCACATTCACCTTTCAGTTCTCAGTACTTGGTGCACAAACTTCGGGATGCTCTAACAAGACTTTAACCCCTTAACCGACTTTAACCTATCCATTACATCCAGGTCGTTTGGGTTCACTAGCACCTGACGTTATGGATAACAAGCGTCCTAGGATCGCAGCTGAACTCTAAGCAGAGTTCCGCACTCGGCGGCGTGTTTTATGTCAGCGTATATACAGCAGACATCCCTGCAGCGTCTGGCCGGCTACACCCGACCGAACCCAGGATCAGCTCGCTAATAACTAAGAGAGACGCAGGGGAGAACGCTAGTGTTTCCTCGATCGTCTGTTCAGCGGGCAGGTAAGACATCGCGCACATCGCACGATCCGTGCAGCTCTCTAGCCTTTCTGACAGGACAAGTGCACAAAGCTTAGTAGAATGCCTTCGCGGTTGTCGTGACGGTACGCCGTGCCCTAGTGGGGCATGGCCCCGGCATCGTGACTGACAGTTGCTACATAGGAACCTAGTCATCAGCAATACAACATCTATGGCACTGTATTCCTATTGAATGACAGATCTAATATAAGATCCCTCATCTCAAATCCCCTAGTGTGGGAAAAGTCCAAAAATACAAAAGTGAAAAAGTGGAATAAAAAAAGTGAAAAAAAACAAGTAAATATCACAAACATCGAAGAAATAAAATAAAAATTAGCTACACCGCCTGCCCTTTTCGCGCCTTTACAAACGGCAATCGCAGCCGCCAAAGAAAGATCAGGAAAATAATAAAGTACACCATATCTTGGTATCCGCCGGGTGCGTTATCGACCTGTCCTATAAATCCTGTCATGTTAATTAACTTCCGTAGCGAGTGAACGCGCTAAAAAAACAAACAACAAAAGCAAATCACTATGAATTAAGATATTGGTTCAATCTGACTCCCGCCAGGCACATAAATGGAATATAAAAAGCGCATCAAAAAAACTCTTAGAAAGCGGGCGTCAAAGTTGTAGCAATTAAAAAACGTCGTTCATCTCGCAAAAAAATAAATCCTTATACCCAGCTCTGTATACGTTAAAAAGTTAGAAAAATGTAGTACGGCTCTCAGGAAGATATGCGATGCATAAATATCTAGATTGTTTACCATCACTGAAAAACACTTTTTTTCTTTTAAAGTGCTTCAACTACAAAAAAACTATATAACTGAGGGAGTATCGCCATAATCGTAGCGACCCAAAGATAAATAGCTACACCTTATCACAGTATTACTTGGCATCGGTGAGCCTCAGGTTAAAAATTAAAAATAAAACACTACTAGATTTCAGTATTTCTTCATTACCCTGCCTCCAAAAAATAGATTTAAAAGCGACTCAAAGAACCGCTTGTGCCCCACCCTCATACCCAAAAATACTAATTAAAAACGTCACTCATCTCGCGAAAAACAAGTCCCTACACACTCCAAGCACAAACCAGAAAATTTAAAGTTATGCCTCAGACTATGGCTTTATCGCCAAAAAACTATTTTCCTGGTTGAATAAAATGTTTTTAATTTTATAAAACATTAAACATAAAAAAATCATACTATCTGGGTTATCCGTATAATCGTTATTGACCGGACCTAAGTAAAGCTTACCATGTCAATATATAACCCTAGCTGTGACTATAAAAAATAAAATAAAAAACACTACCAAAGATTGGGTTGTGGCTGTATCGTTGTGTTCATTTAGCAGCTCAGACAAAAACCTTCTTAATACAAAAGTATTTTTAGCATCGATATGCACCCCATCAATGGTGACCATTTAAAAAAATTCAGCACACTGCATCCCGCAAAAAACAAGCCCATACAGCAGCTCTGCAATACACAGCAAAATGAAAAAAGTTATGGCTGTCAGAATAGGACAACATAAGAACGCACAATTTTATAGACTCTATTTCTACTGTGTTAAAAGTAATAAAACAGAAAAAAACTATATAAAATCTATATCATGTGTAATTGTACCGACCTGCCAACATAAACTAAAGTTATCACATCATTATCAGCTGGCACGATCGGGAATGCTGTAAAATTGAAACCAAACAATGTCCACACTAGCTTTTTCCCCCCACTTTTCATTGCCAATCTAAAAAAAAAAACTATGGAAGCACCTGTTGGCATCCACAAATGCAGCAGTAAGATCCCTATATGAGATCCCTGATGGTGTTGAAATCCAAAATGAGCGCGAATTCTGGAAGTTTCCGCACCGCTTTCTAGCTATCTTTGGTGCTTTGGCAAATAGATACATCTTGGGCCCCAACCACAATCTGGCGTTCCAAAAGCCAAATAGCTCTGCCACTCCCTTATCAATCACGACCCTGCCATGACGCCGCAACTACAGCAGTTTACACCCTCCCCTACCCCCCAACACTTAGGTATATGCTCGAACCTGGTAAGAAATATGCTTAAGCAAAGTTTATGGTGTTCTTTTTCCACAGGATTCCTTGTATATATGAAACACTTAAGCTAAAATTTCAGATTATTGAAAAAAAATTATTTTTTTAGAGTTTTCACAGCCTTATGTAGCTAAAACAAAAAATTTGTGAATCACGACTGTGGTCATATATACTCAATCACCCCTGGAATAGTTCCATTAACGGTGTATTTCCAATATGCGTCTATTTAGAGTGGTTTGTTAAGTTTTAATAGCAGCCCTAGGGTAGTCCCGCAAACCTAATGCGCCTCTAAATAAAACTCACTATTGAAAATGAGACCCCCCCATGAGTAATGTAGGTCTCCACCTCCGTATATCTGGGCTTATGGTGACGGGCAAATAATGCAGCGAGGGCAACATATGGATAATCTCATAAAAAACGCAGAGCTGGGGAATTGATATTGAAGTTGCATTATACCTATCACATTTATTACGTGAATATTCGGCAGTGAATAAATGGATACAATATCTTGAAAATCTCAAAAAAATGAAATTTTGAATTTCAACCTCCACTTTTGCTTTAATTTCTTGAAATATCTGAAGGTTATCAAAACGTCCGATTTAGTGTTTGTAAATACTTAAGTCTAGTTTCTCAATGGCATCACTTATTGGGGTATCTAACATGCAGGGCAGCCCCTCAAAGCAATCAACTGAGTGGTCCCTAAAAAAAGGTATAGTTCAAATTTTCTTGAAAATGTGAGGAAATTACTAACGAAATATCTAACCCTCTACAGGTCTAAAAAAAAAAAAAAAAAAAAAAAAAAAAAGACGATTTAAATAATGATGGCCAACCTATAGTGGACATATGGTATAAATGCTAGTTATAAACTATTTTGTGGTAATAGATCTGGTCTTGCACTCAGAATTTTGCAAACTTTCAAAAATCGCAAATTTCTCCAAATTTTTCATGAAATGTAATTTTTTTTCACAAACAAACAAGGATTTATGAATAAAAATTTCCTTACATATAAACACTTAAAGCGATAGCAATGTGTCACGCAGAAGAGAACAATCCTCGAATCACATGGATAGGTGATAAGTGTCAAAAGTTATTCTCATCAAATTACAGAGATGACTAATTTCAAAAATAGGCGCTGTGTCAGGAGAGGTCAAAACAGCGGTTATTCGGGTCTTAAGCGGGTTAACTGACAAAATTCCCAAGCTAGGGGATGTTTATGGATCCTGGAATATCTGCACCAAGTATATCTAAGGGTATCAATTTGAATTGTCTATCTCTGGCTTTTTAGGACTTCAGGCAAAAATTAAATACATAACACAACTATGGCTTTTTAAGTAAACATGTGTAACTATTGTGCAAATAATAAACTCCAATAACTTCGTCAACGGCAAATTGTCAAAAGAATAAATTGGGACATTACACAAAGGCGCTTTCAGCCAATGTTTCACATGGCTTAAAATTTGGAACGTATTATCAGTCCGTAATTACGTCGCGTCCGGAGTGCGGCAAAATTAACGCTGAAATACGTCCCCGCCTCCCTCAGTCATTACGGTACATCCCCACAGCCTCATCATAGAGAGCTATGGATTACTCTCCTCTGTCCCTGCTTCGGCCCCCGAACTCCGCCGGGCGGTAGGAGATAAGTTGACATGGTAATTACTAATCACTAACACCGCTTATAACGCGCCGCAGTAAGATACAATCTATGGCCTGGTCGAAGTGCTGGCCCCCCAGCATCACCCGGCCCGCAACCCCCGTCCGACACAGGCGTAATTGCGGGACCGCAATTTACGCCCTGCAACATACATCCCGTGTAGAACATAGCCTTACTGTTTCGGCATTGTTGACAATTACACCTTTGTAATGCAAATGCAGAATTGATGGGGGGGAACACACAATTGTCAACCAGAAGGAAATGTCTCACATGCTAACAACAGACCGCTGGGATTTTACATTGTAGTCAATAGGAAGTGTTGTACAGGTATTTTAGATGCTTATTTAGGGGCATATTGGGAGCGCAGTATGCCCCAAAAAAACTGTTGACATACCCTTAATACGGTTTTGCATCGTGGTCAACTAACTGTGAGACTGTGTCTAATGATGGTACTACAGACTTTATCAAAGATAACCAGTGTAGTGTGATCCTGCAGTCATACACCCTTGCATACGTTCAGTAGATAACAGATAGAAAGGATTATGATTGCAGGGTTTTTTTTTTAGTCTGTGACTATCAAGACACATAGGTTTGTAGAAAAGCCGTAGATACAAAACAGTAGGAGATTTTTAATTAAAGCTATTAGTGTACATTCCTAATTTCTTTTTAGATACATTTGTGACCAAAAAACAAGCTCAACCCCATTAAAAAAAAAAAAATAATACGAAACTATCTACCATCTTAATATCCATTTCACGCCAAACTCATTTCAACAGAACAGTGTTAACATGAACGTTATCTATCTACAGGAAGATACTGCTCCAAAGATACAACTGAAAATTTTAAGCAAATGAAATGTTATAAACACTTAAGACAACATGTTCGAAAATATTTGGCGCCACGGCAGTTTTTAAATCAGTGCGCCAGAAAAGTCCGATCCTCTCAAAAAATCTGGCTCGCGGTGTACTACGCAGTGAATATGTAAGCTTGATGCGGGCCACAATAGCATAATCATCACCCATACCTGAAATCATTTGCAGTCATCTATAGAGCCTCACATATGACCTCATCTGCCTTATAGGCTCACTAGCGTATAATTTGCAGTTGTCAGTGCCAACCGTATAATGCCCTCAGTTTGTGTACCACAGTTCATTACGGCCTTTAAAAAATATGGTGCTAGACGTATTGGAACACGTCGCCTTTAGTGTAAAAGAATGCTGGAATTTAAAGGGTGTTCTAACGTGATTAATCCCCATCTCTCCAACAGAAAAAGTCTAATCCTACCGCTCGTGAATTCCTGGTGAATGACACCACAGGTTTTTTTGTTCTTTTACTACTTTGGTCTCTCTCTGAACTAAGTTTTTTTTTTTTTTAATTATTATTTAATATGATGGACAAGGCCTTTGATATTCACACCTCATTCGCACATGTCCCCATACTCTGAAAGTCTTTGCAGCAGTCTATAGGAGCCAGTAATAATAATAATCTTTATTTATATAGCGCCAACATATTCCGCAGCACTTTACAATTTACAGGGTATAAGTACAGACAAAAGACAAACATAATACATAAAAAGCTACTTACAGATCAGACACAAGGTGTGAGGGCCCTGCACACAAGAGATTAGTCTATTAGGGTGTGTGGGTGAGACAGGTCCAGCCAGGTGGCATAAATAAGGGGTGATTTACATTACAAGTGGGTGAACCTGCCACCTAGACCAAACATCTATATACAGATAAATGCCAGTGAGTGCCCAAGTGCAGGGAGTGACAGAAGTGAATGTGACAGAAAGCAGGGTGTTGGCAATTGGTTATCTTGATAGACCTGCCTAAGAAGATATATTCTAAGGGCACTCTTAAAGCTTTGGGGGTTACAAGTGTTCCTGATCGTACGGGGTAGCTTGTTCCAGAGAACTGGTGCCGTACGTGAAAAATCTTGGAGACGGGCATGGGAGGTTCAGATGACTGAGGCATGTAGCCTAAGATAATCAGCAGAGTGGGTAGGGTGGTAGACAGAGATGAGGGAGGAGATTATGGGGGTGCAGCGCTGTGGAGAGCTTTATGGGTGAGAATGATGGGTTTCTGTTGTATTCTGTACTGAATAGGCAACCAGTGCACTGACTGGCACAGGGTAGAGGCATCAGTATAGCGGCTGGAAAGAAAGATGAGCCTGGATGCTGCATTCAGGACAGATTGGAGAGGGGAGAGTTTACAGAGAGGGCCGAAAATTCCTGAAAATAGTCTGGATCACTTATATCGCATTAAATGTCTACTATACTAGAAATATGATCAACACAATGTTGCTTTAAATAAATGCTATTCGTTTTTCACGAAACCTGTGGCGTGCTGTGGAATCTCTTCTACTGAATTTACGGGGGTTGGTTGCCCCACCATAAGCACCCCAGCATCCCTAAAACTACCGGATGGTGTGCAGCATCCTTTTCATAACGTCTACAGAGAGGGAGACCGATTAGCAAGGAGTTACAGTAGTCAAGACCTGAGAGAATAAAGGCAGTAATGAGAGATTGAGTTGTTTTCACAGGAAGAAAAGGACGGTTCTGGAGATGTTCTTAAGGTGCAGGTGACAGGAGCGGGCCAGGGTTTGGATACAGGGAGTGAAGGACAGATCCGAATCTAGTATAACCCCAAGACAGCGGGCCTGCTGCCTAGGAGTAATGGTGGTGCCACATACTGAGACAGAAATAGCAGGGTGGGGGCGGTTAGTAGACGCGGGATGACAAGAAGTTTAGTTTTAGTGAGGTAATCAATATGTGCCTATAAGGGACAAAGTATCTTCTTTTTTTTGGGGGGGGGAGACAGTATTTGATCTTTCTTGCCATTTGCACCATGCAGATACCATGCATTAGGTTAACAGCCTTTACTCTTTCATCACCTCCACTGCCAGTGTTAAACCTCATTCATGTGTCAGCTGTAAGCTTTCCTATGTAAGCCATTATTAAAAACTAAAATTGATAATTGTAGACATTCTTTTTGCTGGAGATGGAGTTTTGACTGGAACAGACTGGTTTTTAGGGAGTGGATCCTACAGGGAGAGGTTAAAGATTTTGCCTACTTTACAACACATTAGGGCTAAGCCCAAACACAGCAGAAAGCTTCCATGCGGATTTCCTTGCAGATGCTTGCACTGAAAGCAGGGCCATCTTAACAGCATCACCGGCCCCTGGGCAAGTGCACTTGGCTCTACTAAAGCATATGACATCACACCATGTCCAAATATGACTCCACATCAGGCTGTTCCTCTAACCACCCTCAAGCACACCCAGTCATGCCTAGTCTCCTCCGGCAGACCAGCACCAAAACAGTGGATGTAATCAGAGCAGAATTTAGCAGTGACCCAAGTATCCTGAAAAGTATGGAGATCTGGAAAGGCAACAGGAGAGGTGAGAATTAGTGTTGGTCCCCATCTGAAATGAGGCCACCTTGCAGTTGGTGGATGGGACCAAGTATGGTAAAAAAAAATGTGGGCAAAGAGCCTCACATTTTTATATACTAGATGCATCAGTAGTGCCTTTTTGATTTAATTACTATATTCAAGTGTTTTTCTGTCTCTAAAGGAGTTGCTGGGATCTATTTATATAAAATATATTTTATATAGAGTGGATTGCAAAAGTACTCATACTGTCAGCTATTTTATGCTGTCCGAATGACGAGAGGCATGAAATAGCTGCAGGTTACCCAATCCCAACCATGTGAGTTTTACCCCGAAATGCTGCGGCGTTCCCAGGTAAAACACCCAGTGAAGTTGTCCCGGGTGCGGAAAGACGCCGATGTGCCCGGGAGAGATGAGTCCGATGTGCGACTTCTCCCTACCCCCTCAGCATGACTGACAGCTCTCTCCCATGTCTGTCTATAGGGAGAGAGCTGTCAGTCAAGCGTATGGGGCGGGGAGAAGCCTCACATCGAATCCCTCTCCCCACACCTGGTGCAACTTCATTGCGTGTTTTACCTGGGAACGTAGCAGCATTTCGGAGTAAAATACACAGGGTTAGGATCGGGTAACCTGCAACTATTTCATGCTGCCCGTCTGGGTAGAATAAAGTAGCTGACCGCTTCTCTTTAAGAAACAGTGGAAGTCCTGCTGACCCCGCCTTCATGTAGTGATTGACAGCTTCAATGTACCAGTTTGTGTACAGAGCAAACTGTCAATCACTGCATGTGGGTGGGGTCAGCAGTACTTTGATTCACTTAAACAAAATTCCTCTGCTTTTTCCTAAGAAATCCTGCTTCAAGTCATATAAACTGGTATATCAGAGCTCCGTTTCTTTTCTCCCCCCCCCATCATATCCTGCTCTCCCATAGGTCAGCATAAACCATCTGACCGGTTCCCTTTAAATGTATTGTGTTGATATTTTATGTGAGAGCAACACAAAGTAGCAAGTGTTTGTAAAGTATAAAGAAAATATGGGCCTTTTCAGTTTAATTTTCAAAAATTTGGAAAGTATAGTGTGCATATATATTTAGTCCCTTGTACTTTGATACCCCTAAATAAAATCCAGAGTGGCCAATTGCCTTTAGAAGTCACCTAATAAGAAAATAGAGTACATCATCAGAGGTTTGTTAGAGAACAAACCACATCATGAAAACCAAAGAATACACCAGACCACTCAGGGATAAAGTTGTAGCAAGGTGTATTGCAGGGTTAGGTTTTAAAAAAAAATAACCTAAGCTCTGAACATCTTACAGAGCACAGTTTAATTCATTATCCATAAATAGGAGTATGATACAACAGTTAGCCTACCAAGACCTGTCCGGCCACAGCCCAGACCAGGAGAGCACTAATTAGAGAAGCCAGCAAGTGGTCCAGGGTCACTCTGGAGGAACTGCAGAGAGCAACAGCTCAAGTGGAAGAATCTCTCCATAGGACAACTACTAGTCATGTACTCCACAATTCTGGCCTTTATGTAAGAGTGGCAAAAGGACAGCCCTTTTCAAAAGTAAGCCCTAAGAAGTCGTGTTTGCAGATTGCAAAAAGCTATGTAGGGAACACAGCAAAGAAGGTGCTCTGGTTAGACGAGACCAAAATTGAACTTTTTGGCCTAAATGCCAAAACTGCATATCGCCCTGAATATACCTTCCCCACCGTGAAGAATGGTGGTGGCAGCATAATGCTGAGGGTGAAGGCTTGCTATAGCAGGGAGTAGAAAGCTGGTCAGAGTTGATGGGAAGAAGGATGAAGCCAAATATAGGGCAATCCTGGAGGAAAACTTGTTAGAGATTTGAGGACAACCAGCCTAAACATACAGCCAAAGCTACAATGGAATGGTTTAAATCAAAGCATATTTATGTGGTAAAATGGCCCAGTCAAAGTCCAGACCTAAATCCCAGAATCTGAGGTATGACTTAAAAATTGCTGTTCATAAACATTCTCCAACCAATCTGACTGAGCTGGAGCTATTTTGCAAAGAATGAGCAAAAAATCCAGCCTTTAGATGTGTAAAGTTGGTGGAGATATACGCCAACAACTGTCATTGCACTTAGATTTTTTTTTTTTCAGTTTTCTAGTATGTGCTATGATGCAGTCAGTGACCCCATTAAGAAGTACATTTTGTCTCGCAAAAAAACAAGCCCTCATATGACTATGTAAATGGAAAAATCAAAAAGTTATGGCTCTTGGTAGGTGGGGAGTAAAGAAACGAATGCGGCAAACAAAAGAACCTTCCTGGCTGCTACATAAAGGGATTTATGGTTATAAGTCTTTAAATACTAGGAGATACTCAAATAAATAAATGCAAATTGTAAACTTTGTATTTAAGCACAAAATACACACCTTCCTCTCACCCTCTGCTTGGCACTCACAGGACGTGCGGCGATATCCATGTTATCCTTCTTCAGTAACCTCTACACCCATTCATATTGATTGTTTGGACTGTACTGGTTCTGTTGGGGGGTGAAAATAAGAAAAGTGCTATTAAATATTAACAACCATGAGTCCGCCATTCCCTTTAGTACAATTGCTTATGCCAGCACCTGTGTGAAATAAAAGGAACATACACTGCACAGAACCTCACAGATTGGGACCTTCAATTCCTTTAATGTTGTTTTTACTGAATATGGCCAAAAAGATTAGGCATAAAATAATTCTGTAATGTCCTGACTGGTTTCTCTTCAGGCAGAGAGGAATGAATGGCTAATGAGGTCAAGCGATGAAGGTCACTTGCACTGCAGTACTTAAAGGGAACCTGGCTGTGGCCCTTCCTGACATGTCTGTTTTAGTAAATGCTTGTGTTCCCCATGATATGACAATTCTGGAGCATCTTCTCTTATAACTCTGTGTTGTGCTGTTCCTCTGTTTTAGTCCTTCTAGAAATGTATTACTAATCCGTCAGGTGGGTGTTACTAGTTGGGGGATGTGTCCCTGCACAGTCCAACATTTTTCAGTCAGTGCTGACATATTGGTAACACCCATCTGACTCATCCAATTAATACTTTTCTAGGAGGAACAACACAGGAACACAGTTATAAGAGAAGATGCTCCAGAAATATTAGGCCATGTCCCCACAGCACTGGTTTTCTTCCGGTTTTTCAGGCGGTTTGCGGTTTTGCAGACCGTCTGAAAAACCGGCCGCAAACGAGCACAGCGGGGCTCGATGGAAAACCCGTGCTGCAGTCCCCATGGCACGGGTTTTTCCGCCCGCGGGCTGACTGAAAATGATTGAACATGCACGTTCTTCTGTCCGGTTTTCAGACGGAATATGTGCATGTCAATGGGAAGGGGGAGGGCTTTTCTCTGCTCATCTTGGAGAGAAGCCGCCCCACCCACCCCCGCGGCCGTGTGTCGTGTCCTCTGCCGTGGGGACATGTTCTTATTTTTGAGAAAACACAAGGATTTACGAATACAGACTTGATGGATCTAACAGTTTCTCTTTAAAAGAGCCAAAAGGAGGACAGTGTTTTTTTTTTTTTTTTTTGTTTATTTTGGGGGGGGGGTTGGAAACAGTGAGTTTGAGTTTAAGTTTTCTCATTTAAAAAAAAAAAAATATTATAAGGGCTCATCCACACATCGAGTGTATCAAGTCTGATTCCATACAGATTCCGACTTGAAATACTCGTCTAAAACCAAAGTAAAACCATCCTATTGACCTGTTGTAGTCCACACAATTTGTAATGAACCTTTCATCGGACTGTTTATTCTTCCATCGGACTCCATGTCAATAAATGTGTCCAAAACATTTGTATCTGTATCCAAAACCCCAAAGCGATGAGTGGGACTTGTTTTCTGATGTGGAAACCGACAGAAAAAAAAACGACCTAAATCTACATAAAATACTGGTTGAAAACCACATTGACCAATGTGGTCTTCAACGATAGAATATGACGAGTAAAGTCTGCTTGTCGTCTGGATGTACCCTAAGGCTCCAAAATTCGACGCCATTTTAACATCACTGGACCACGGTTTTTGTCGTGGATTTGCGCGGTTGACTTTCAGATTTGCTGTTGGCCCTGTACATTGAATGTACAGGTATCCGGCGGAGGATCTGACCAGTTTGAAAATCCGCCGGATTTTGTATTGCTGTTTAAGGGGCACAGGTTACTGTCGGATTTTTGGTGGATTCTAAATACGGAGTCCACTTAAAATCTGACCAAAAACATATGCTGTGTAGACCTAGCCCAAGGAGTGGAGCCCCAGGACAGTCTTTATATCTGGTGAGCAGGAGACCAGACGTCCTCTGTTAGGGCATGTCCCCACGGCACGGGTTTTCAGCCGGTTTGCGGTTTTTCAGACCGCCTGACAAACCGTCCGAAAATGAGCGCAGTTGTGCTCTGTGGAAAACCCGTGCAGCAGTCCCCACTGCACGGGTTTTCCGCCCGACGGTTTTGCCGCCGGCGGTCCTGCGGCAAAACATTGAACATGTTCATTCTTCCGTCCGGTTTCTGGACGGAACATGAACAATTCAATGGGAGGGCTGTTCTCCGCTCATCACGGAGAAAAGCTGTCCCCCCACAACCCCGCCCAAAACCAATCCACGCCGGGGAGGCCCGGGAATCTGTCCACTGCCGTGGGAACATGCCCTTAGTCTCCAGTTACATCCAGTTTTGTTCTGTTTTTTATGTGTGTGAATTCTTGATTCTTGGTATGATAGATATGTTTCCTTCACTTTATCTTTTTTTACCTCAAAATGTGAGTTCAGTTGTGGATTTTGGTATTTCCTCAGATAGGAAGGTGTCACATTTTGCTGACAAATTATTATGAATTCTGTGAAAAATAAGCTCTGAGTTGGCTTCTGATGTGTGTGTGTTTGGGCACTGTGACCATATCCTGCAAGCTTCTGACCTCTTTCTCCTGTATAAGATCAGACGGGTTAGCCTCTGCCCCCAGTGTGAATCAATAAGCTTTGAGAGCCTATACCCCTGTCATTAGTGCACCACTTGTCTGGTACTAACCACTGTGTACTGAGGACACCTCACAAGACCTGCTGTTTTAGAGATAATTTAACCCATTCATCTAGCTTTACTGCTTACGTTTACCATTGTAGTGAGACAGTCAATGTGTTTCACGACATCCATCAGTTTTGACGTTCTGGCCGATCTGTGCATAGTGAAATGAAATGCTTTTGAAGATACTTGAACAGTGCCACCTAGTGCTGAAACTGCTAAAACAGCATGCTTATACTAAAAAAAAATGAAAATGCAGCACCACCAATGTTCGAAAAAGTAGTGATTTAATCAGTCAATATATGCTACATTTCAGCTCTGGACTGGCCTTCTATTTCTTTGCATTATGGCAGTGCTGTATCCGCCATCTTTATTGGAGCATGCTTATACTGTGACTATAGTAAGGCTAGAATACAGTCAGAGCTGTGGTGTTGTATTGGCTATTTTCCTTCATTGTTTGTATGCTATTATTGTCACATTGTAATGAAATTCTGTAGTTTGTATATAGTTTCAGCAGGTCAGAGTGGTGTACATATGTTTAATATGGAACAAAGAAAGGTCAGTTTCATGTTCTGCATATCACACCCAGTACCTGTTCTTTGCACTGCCTCTATAATGTGAACCTTGCTTTGTACAGTCTCTTCCTATTACAGCTATATCACTCGGTGTTTTTGTCTGTAGCCTCCTATCCGCATATAATGAATTTTGTCCTCCCGCAGAATCGGAAGACTGTTTGATGGAACGGAGCCCATCGTCTTGGACAGTTTAAAGCAACATTACTTTATTGACCGAGACGGCCAAATGTTTCGTTACATATTAAACTTCTTGCGCACATCGAAACTTCTCATCTCTGATGATTTCAAAGTGAGTAAATGTCTATTCTGCCTGTAAGAATCATGATCTTTTACATTGTAAGAGTGTTAGGAACTATGTGTCTTACCCAGGTATATGATAGTACTGCCTTATGGCGCTAACAGGGCTGACAATCCATGTAGGATCAGCAGCATATCTAGGAGCCTCACATCATATAGTTAATCATGAGTACAAGAACAATCCTAATGATTGTTTTATGCACCTTTTAAATCACTTTGTTGATCAAGACCTTGAAACCTTAAAAAAGCAAAAATAAATTTAGGGTTCTGTTCTGTCCGATGGACAAACAGCCATTGCCATTCATAGCTTCTACCTCCAGAAGTCATTTAATTGGATATTGCTTAAATGTTAGAGGACCCATGGCCTCTTTGGCCTGTCTGTTTCAGTAAATACAATTCTGTAGCATCCATCCTTAGATCTCTGTTGTGTGGTCCATTGTTATTTCTTCTCTGTTGGTTTCTGTGTGTCTTTTGTAGAACTTGCATTGACTTCTATATTTACTGGAGCTGCATTTTCCACCCCCTTTAATTTATTAGAAATTGTTTTTAGTTCCACTGTAGTGCCAGTATTTTTCTTACCTGCAGCTGCATACATGATTTCTGACTGATGCAACAGTCTCTGTTAGGTCACTTTTTTGCCAAGTGTTATCAACACAGGTTGTGAATACGGCTTTAAAGGAGGACAGTCAATTAGGATATAACACAATTTTATTAAAAATAGCCCAACAATTAATCAGTTATGCTAACATGATAACATATGAATAATATAATAAACTGATTGGTGTGATATTGCATACACCTTTGGAAAATATTTAGTTACAAAGGTTAAAGGGAATGTGTCATCAAAAAATGACTAATTGTTCAAGTCCTGTTTTTATGTTAAACACATTTTTTAGGAATTTCTGGTTTTATTTTTTTAAATTTTCCATATCACTTTCAATACTTTTTAATAATTCTTAAGTCCTGCAGTTTTCACTTTGGCCACTAGGCCTTGTTTGCACTGCTTTAACAGCAGTCAGAGAGATGCTTTACAGCAGCTTCATGCACATAGGAGTCTTAAGACTGAATCAGTCCCATTGACTTCAATAGAGAGTTTTCTAGCCGTGACCTAGGAAGAATTCACTGTGCAGGGAGGTGAACTGTGACTATCTCCTCTTGTGATTGGTGGACCATTCTTCTTCACTTAACCGATCTTCATTACATGCATACACAGATATGTCTATATATGATCTTTTGTGTTGTTTATATATAGATTTAAATGTGACCTGATCTTCCCCTTTTTTATGTACCATGATTATACTGTCGGTTATATGATGTATGTATATTTTTGCGCTCATATTCTTCTTTATTCTTAATAAAGCCTTTTGAATAAGGAAACAATAAAAAATGTAAAAAATAAAAAAATATTGAAAGTGATATGGAAAATTGAAAAAAAAAATAGAACCAAAAATTCTTAAAAAATGTTAAACATAAAAACGCGAGTTAAACAATAAGTCATTTTTGATGATACATTCCCTTTAAGTACATACATCATCACCAGGAGCTTTAGTCATAATCTATTAAAATTTATCAGCTGTGAGAAGCAAATGAGGAAGACCAAGAACTCCAGGGAAAACAACACCGGGTAGAGCGTCCTCTACACACGGGTACAGAGCTTCCGAGGTCTCCAAGAGATTCCCTGACTTCTATATTTCTGAAGCAAAATATGGCGGACACAACCTACGTGTTGTGTGAGCTTAGAAGGCACAGACGTTCTTTGTCTATATTAACCTGTACCTTAGAGAGGCCGGCTTCAGAGTTTAAGATAAAGTATCTAAAACAGCTGCTAGACAAGATGATAATAGGCTCCACTAGATCATAAATTAAAACAACTGAAGTGTGCAGGCTCGTGAAATAAATCAAGCCTAGCAACAGAGGTATGCAAGCTTGTATCAGGGTCAGTCCTGGGCCCACTACTCTTCTCTATCTACACCTTTGGCCTCGGTCAGCTCATAGCTCAATGGTTTTTCATTACCTGTATGCTGATGATACCCAAACTCTACATCTTCTGGCCCAGATGTCACTTCTCTACTCTCCGGGAAACCCCGGGACTGTTTTGTCTCCATTTCTCCTTCTTTATCACGTCTCCGAAAAATTAAATGTGGAGAAAAAGAACTCATCATCTTTCCCCATCCAACTCTACCTGCCCTGATCTCTCCATTACAGTCAACGGCTCTACACTTTCACCGGTCCACAAGTACGCTGTCTTGGGGTAATCCTGGGACTCTGCTTTATCTTTTCAAACCACACATCCAAGCCCTACCTTCCCTCCCGCCTCCACTGAAAAAATCTCTGCATCCGCTCATTCCTCGGCTATGACACTACAAAAATGCTGGTCCATGCCTTGTCATCTCCCGCAAAGACTACTGCAACATCCTTTCAGTGGCATCCAGCTAGCACCCTCGCTCCCCTCCAATCCATCCTTAACTCTGCTGCCATCTTATCACCTCTTCCTCGTATCCTCTCCTTCCCTCTGCCAACACCTTCACTGGCTTCCCATTGCCCAGCGAATTCATTCAAGTAAAATACCATGATAAAAGGCTCTCCATGACCTCTCCCCTCCATACATCTTGCCCTAATTTCAAATATCTCCCCCACGCACTCCCCGCTCCTCACAGGACCTTCTCCTCTGCTCTTCCCTTATCAGCTCCTCACACAACATCTCAAGCTTCCCCCGTGCTTCCCCCACACTCTGGAACTCACTGCCCAAACACATCAGACTCTCCTCCACTTTCCCACCGCTTCAAAAGAAACCCTGAAAACCCATTTCTTCAGGCTTGCCTATAACCTTCACAAAAACTTGTCACTACTTCCTCCACAGACATGTTTTGCCCCTCACTCCTGTCTTTTCCCCCTCCCTTTTAGATTGTAAGCCCTTGCGGGTAGGGTTCCCCTCTCCTCTGTCGTGCCAATTGTCATTATCCTTATCACTGTACTGTTTGACCCTTATGTATGTATGTAACCCCTCGAATGTTTCAGCGCTGGAATCAATGGCGCTTTAAAATAAATAATAATAATAATAATTGTATAATCACAGCTTAGGATACAAAGTGGAGACTATAATTAGCATAAGATACAAAATGGAGAATATTATTGAGCTCAAATAGCCATTAATTTTACTAGCACTACAGTCACATGAGCTGCACTCTGATTAGCTGGAAAACATTGTGCCTGTGACGCTGATATTATGATTTGTTTTAGAGCGCCATTAATTCCAGAGTGCTGTACAAGCCAAGGGGTTCAGGTACATAATATAAGACAAATACAATAATACTACATAATACACTGATATAGAAGGAGAGCGGGTCCTGCCCGCAAGAGCTTACAATCTACAATGGAGAAGAGAGAGACAGAAAATGGGGATAGGTAGTCTGTTTCTCTGTGCAACCCTATGAGACTTGCTTTGAACCTCCCATAGGGCTACAAAGAGAGATTCACTTCTGGGTCATGCAACTATGCTGTCTGTTTTATCAACTCCGAGAGCAGGCCACATGACCCAATAACAGCAGTGAAAGAATCTTGTATCCAGCTGGAGGTAAGCAAAATGACTGGCACTACTGTGAGCTAAAGGGAAAAAAAAATTGTCATGGTCCTTTAACAAGACAGCTCATCTATAGACTGCTCTCCACACTTTCTGCCTCATTACCAAACTGCAGAACATCACCTACCCAGCAGCTTTTAAAAGGGGATAATCCATTTAACATTAACGGTTTGTCCCCACGGCAAAGGTTTTCAGTCGGTTTTACAGACCTGTTTTTGGGTTTGTAAATCTCTGTAAAATGACTGTCAACCTTTTACATTGATTTAAATAGAAAATCCGTCCTTTTTCCGCAGGACGGTTTTTGACACCGCCAGCGTAATGAAAACTTAGAACATGTTCATTCTTCTGCCCGGTTTTCGGGCAGAACATGAACATGTGGGTGCGAAGGGGATGGCTTGAATCCACAAACCGTGGACAAAAAAGGCTGACACCACCCCACCCCGGGTGCCAAAAAAGACAATAGATCGGTCAGAAAATCCGACTGGTATTTGGTCTATGCCGTGGGAACACACCCTGAGGGTTGTCAACACATTCTTCAGTTTAGTAGTGAATACGAAGCATATCACTTGTAGCCATAGAGTTGTACATACAGGAACACCTTTACACCTCATCTGTTTGTTTTGGCGATTTTTTACTTGATTTATCAACACTTGTTTTATTTAAAATGGTTATCTCAGGACAGATCATGAAATATTATGGAACAACCATGCATCCACCAGTCAAGCATCGCCAATGCTCCACTTTCTTCTAAAGATCAGACATTGATGGCATACATTGGGGCAGATTTATCAATAGTGTCTTACTTTTAGACAGTGTAAAGTTAGACTAGTAAATAATAGCAGGTAAAGGCTCACCATCAATACCAATCATCCGATGCTTGCTTGTCCAGCTAAACAGCTCACCTCCACCCGAGATCCTGGCTTCCAGCCAAAGTCCAGCAGTATACTTCAAAAGTGTAATGGAAACGGATCCAGCGGTAAAGTGAAAAAATACCGTAATTTACTGAATCCAACATGCAGCAGGGTACAGGACAGACAGTAAAAACCAACGTGTTTCGGTACCTTGAGCAAGTGCGGTTTTGTTACGCCCGAAACGCGTTGGTTTTTACTGTCTGTCCTGTACCCTGCTGCATGTTGGATTCAATAAATTACGGCATTTTTTCACTTTACCGCTGGATCAGTTTCCATTACTCTTTTGCAGTATAAAGTTCGACGAGACAGTCTGACAATCCGCCACAGTTATCATAGTGTTGATAAATCTGGTGCCGGTTCGAATGGTCTAGTCTAAGTTTGTACCATCTTTAAGTTGGCTTACTTTTACACCAGGAACGGCTACTAAATTTCTGGCACATTTTTGGTGCGGTTAAGCCATGCCTCCTTCCCACAACACCACACCCCCTTTGTCGGACGAGGCGCAGAAGCGTCTGAAACAGTCTAAAGCACAGGTGTCAAACACGAGGCCCGCGGGCCACATCCGGCCTGCAGCCTTGTGTTTTCCGGCCCGCGATCTCCCTGACTCTGCACGGCAGTTTTACCACAGCCATGCAGAGTCAGTCAGTACAGGGAGAAGGCAGGAGGGATCGTTTCCCTCCTACCTTCCCCCCCTTGTATGTACAACGCTCGGTGAGCACTGTACATACATACAGCGTCGCAGGGGGCGTGACGCGCCGCTTTACTCACGCCCCCTGTGACGCTAGGTCTCCTGGGTCGGCAGCCTCTGCCGCCGAGGAGATCTCTGAGCGCTGCGTGAGGGCGTAAGCGGCGTGACGTCACGCCTCTTTCCCCATACACAGCTCCCAGACCGGGCCGCGCTGCACGGACCACCCGGCGGTAAGTAGCTATTTTTTAAATTTTTTTTATAATCATTAGGGGGCATCTGCCGGGCTACTGGGGGCTACATGGGGCACCTGCCTGGCTACTGGGGGACTATGGGGGATCTGTCTGTCTACTAGGGGACTATGGGGCATCTGCCTGGCTAACTGGGAGACTATGGGGCATCTGCCTGGCTACTGGGGGACTATGGGGCATCTGCCTGGCTACTGGGGGACTATGGGGCATCTGCCTGGCGATTGGGGGACTATGGGGCAGCTACATGGCTACTGGGGGACCCTGGGCATTGCCTGGCTACTGGTGAACTATATGGGGCGTCCACATGGCTACTGGGGGACTATGGGGCATCTCCCTGGCTACAGGTGGGCTATGTGGGACATCTCCCTTTCTATATGGGGCATATTACTATCTGGCCCCCGGTGAAAACGAGTTTGACATCCCTGGTCTAAAGCACATAGTAAATGTGGCGTAAAGCCCGTAAGACATTATATTTGGCGCAAATTGAGCCAGAATTCTGCCGCAACTGCCTTGATAAATCTGCCCCGTTGTGTTTTCAATGTTACCATCAGCACAGCCATTTTTTACCCTCCTTTAAGACTGCACACCTTCTAAATATCATGTGTTCTCACTGGGGTTCCATGAGCTCAGACCCTCTCTAATCATTAGATGGCAGTTTTGTTTAAATCGATGGATTGTAATGTCATAACTTATAGAATTAACTAAAGGTGAAGGGACGCTGCACTTGCCAGAGCGCTTCTTCAGTTCGGTGGTTGTGGAGCTCTCTCCATACTTGGTAACCATATTCTGACACTGAGCTGAAGTTCTGTAGCAGTGTGTCATGACTGATGTCTTTTTGTGCTATAGAAGCAGTGATTGCATGCTGTCATTTTGTCTTGAACTACTCCAGGATTACACACTGCTCTATGAAGAGGCCAAGTACTTTCAGCTTCAACCCATGCTCCTGGAACTGGAGAGATGGAAGCAGGACAGGGAAGCTGGGCGGTTTTCCAGGCCCTGCGAGTGCATAGTTGTCAGAGTTGCCCCAGATCTCGGTGAAAGGATAACGTTGAGCGGAGACAAGTCTCTAATAGAGGAAGTTTTTCCAGAAATTGGGGATGTGATGTGTAATTCGGTTAATGCGGGCTGGAACCACCACTCCACACACGTTATTAGATTTCCGCTTAATGGATACTGTCACCTCAATTCTGTTCAGGTAAAAAAAAAATGTATTTCATCTTTTTGACAGTGTTGATAATTTATTGGTCTCATTCCAGGATAAGATGGACTGCATAGAATTCAAACAAATATGCAGTTAAATGTATATACAAAGCAGACCATTCCAGAAAGGAAAACATCCTGCTTAAGTGCACATGTCTAGAGATTCTCTTTTCACAACAATAGCTCTGGTGCAGAAATTACTTTGGCCATCACTATTCATATTAATTTAAGCAGTAAGCTTTATTTCATGTTCTCCATAAAAATATGATGCGGTATAAATATGTATGCACACAATCGCTGACGCTTTTCAGACTACCATATGTCCTTAAATCAAAAATACCAATGGCACTCGCAGATTTCACGTTTTATTCATTAGAACATTTAAGGTACAGCATACAAATTCATGATCCAGGAAGATAATATTTCTCAAAATTTGGGACTCTTTTTATTGAGCATTATCCCAAACATTTGCGGCCCAAATGGACCTTTTGTTGAAATTCTCTCTCGACATAATCTCCACTGTAGAACTCGGGGGCTTTGTATACTATAAGTCCTTAGTCCTAGCTAGCAGGACTATTAATTGGGATCTAATGTTGTACCTGCTAGCCATAAATAAGTCTGAAAAGCGTCAGCGCTTTATGTTCAAACAAACTTTTTAACACCATGTTTTTATGGAGTATATGAAAGTTTGCTGCTTTTTAATCAAAATGAGTGGTGCTAGTGTAATTTATAAACGCTTGCTACATTACATCTACTAAGTATATTAAGTACAGTATAACTTTATGCATGGAAGGGCACTGTCCGCCTTCCAAACCTATTTTTATTTTTTTTGTTAATTGATTCAATATAGTGAAATAATAAGTAATAATTTAGATTTTCCATAGTTTTGTTTCTGCAGCTTATAGACAATACACTGATGCTGGGTAGCTGATCCATCAATCTTACTCCCCTCCACCTGTCCCATTCATACATAAAGTAGGTTACAAGACGTAGGGGACAGACGCCAGGGAGAATTAAGATAGCACCAGACTGCACAGGGTTTGTCTAGTTTTTGAAGACTACAATGTTGGCTCATTAATCATTTTCGATGCATTGGGACATTAAAAGATGATTGTAAAGGTGTATATACCCATAAAGGCTCACGTAATACATTACTTACATTTATATATGATAATAGCCTTCTGCTTTATGAGATGGTGTTCAATGCAAGTACAACACCTCTAGGGTGTTTTACAAGTAAAAGTTCTATTTTACCTGCAGAAACCCATTGGACATAACCAAGAATTGCAAAACATCGCCAGTTTATAATTAACATAGTGGTGCGGTTTCTAGGTGTACAGTGGCTTGACAGCGGTGGTAAGGTGTAAACTGTTTTTTTACTAGTAGTCTATTAGACGGGTATTTTGAAGAGGTTTGCACATAAGTGGTTTAATTTACATCGAAAAGTGGTTCCTAGTCAGGGGCTACATGACCAAATTCTTCAAGACATCGATATATTGTCCTAGGATATTCCTTGAAATACAGAATACTTTATCATCTTGATTGTGTCACAAAGTATCACGTATTTAAAGGAATTGTCTTTCCTTGCTGAGTCACGGGCAGCTTCAGACTAACACTGCCTGGTCAGGCTGTGATTGGTTCTGTAGCAGTGATTTAACATATTTAGCTCTTCTATTTCTAGGTGATCATTATAGTGACATAAGTACACAAGATTTTATCTGTAGTTAAAGCTCCAAGTAGTGAAATCAAGTGCTTTTCAAAGGTAAAGTTAATCTTGTTGGAGATAGAGAATTCTTTGTGCGACCATGGTGGCACCTCTCTCTGTCTAATCAGGAAGGGAGATATGGACGGTAACCTAGAGACATTTGTATGCACTCAGAGCAAATAACATATGTTATCTCCTCACGGGGCAGTATTAAGAACAATGTATTTGGTAAAAGTGTTGATTTACTGTTCCCTGTATGTTGAAAGCTAATCTTTGTTGTAAAAAAAAAAAAAAAAAGTTTTCAAGGTAACAAAATGTCTTCCCTATCCACAGGATGTGTAATTGATGGGACACTCAACAATCATGATAATGTGGTCCTAAATCCTCCATCTGAATATAATGGTGGTCTCACATGTGCACCACCAACGCATTCACTGCTTATGGGGCTGATAGGGGCAGCAGAGCGCTGTACTCAATTACTGTCAATCCCGTGGACTGTGAATGTAATGTGTATTTGACTACCTCCATCAGCTTCATAGGCCATGAATGGTGCAGCTGTGTATGTGTGACCATAGCTTCATTCAAACAGGAAATGCGAGACCCCCATTCTAGAGATTAGGTGGGGCCCCTTCCACTGATCATGCATTTATGCTTAGTGTTGTGCTTTGGCCCAGAGTGACACAAATTTTGCATCATTATACCCAGCAACTAATCAGATTGGCCAAACAGGTTATGTTATTCATCTGACTAGCAGGCCAATGATTGATTGCAGCGTCTTGACACCACATACAGTAACCAAATTGCTGTGTCCCTGAATAGCACCCACAGGCCTGGCAGTTATATGTTCTAGCTCTTGGCTCATCACTCCATAACACATTGCCTTTTACTTTTCTAGGTGCTCGAGAGGTTGCAGCAGCGTGGCTTTGAAATTGTGGGATCATGTGGAGGAGGAGTTGACTCTTCTCAGTTTAGTGAATATGTACTGAGACGAGAACTGAAAAGGACATCTCGCGCACCCTCTGTCATTCGAATAAAGCAGGAGCCATTAGATTGAACAGACACTTTTCTTATGCAAGATTGGACAATTTCTGTGCAGTTGGGACACAGTTCCCTTAATCGCCACTGATTTAAAGACATTTCCGTCACTTCAAAAGACATTAAGAGCTGTTACACAGCGGTATCAGGAATAAACATGAGGACGGCAACTGCAGGATATTCAAATAATAAACTCTAAAAATTTGAAAGGGTACTGTAATACTACACTTTATTCCCCTGAGGCAATGTACACATGAAAATATACCATAAGACGATTTCTGTTCATAGTTTGTATTCTGCTCATTATAGATTTTAGCCAATGAAAATAATTCGAGAGGCTGAAGCCAAAAAATAGTCCAGTAATCAAGGAAAGCGAGCGTCCCACAGTACAGTGATATTTCAGTTATTAATTATTAAAAAGAGGAGGTCTTCCCAATTACAGCCGATAAGGTCATGGCTTTTAATCTCTGACCTGCTGATTGACTGTCATGGGCAACGTTGCTGTTTTGAGAATTTGCTTCAGTTTCTCGGCACCAAGGGCTGTACCGGATCTCTGGGTGCCACCATCCCGAGACCTGGCTACTGCCGGGTATTGTAAATTAGCTTAATGTATTATACCATTTTATACATTGTTTATGCCCACCCCTTTTAGTTTACTTGGAACAAGTTTATGATCTGTATCTGATCTTTATTTATGATGGGTTTATGAAAACTCTTTTTCTAAAGGATAAAAAAGTTCTACTTGGTTAACCACTGATCTTTTGCTTCTGGGAAACGTATACTGCCAAGTGAAATTTGAGTAAAATTAGTTATGTTGGTACAAGGTTGTTTCTGTAGACTATACCCAATCTACCCCACTTGGCATTATAAGATGCACTGACTAAAAGTTTTTAGTGCTTTTAATCATTATTTGACTAGTGAAATCAGCACGGTTTCTACTGTTTTGTGTGTGCATTTGGGACCGTTCTATCTTAGATGGAAGATGAGTCCATATTGGTACCCTCACAACAGCCAATGTGCATTTCCAATTTGAAGGTTCTTTATGGATTAGTTATTAAGAAAGTGTAAATTAGTCACCGATCCAGAGATTGGGATGTTTGAACAAGGGTGCACATTAACCTCTTTATTTCCAGTTAGAAGCATGGGTATTGCAGCTATTGGAGTACACCTGTTGCCTATATATGGTGAAGACAGCCATTTACCTGCATGACTTAAATCCAGAACAGCATTTAGTTACCACTTTATGGCGTCTTTTAAAACACATTGACTTATGGACAGGGTTATGTAGAAGTCAAGTGAAAATTACTTACCATACTTGTATGCAAACCAATTAATTATAGAATTGGCTTGAAGTTAATTTATGTATTCGCTAACAAAGGAAAAGTCTTCACTGTTCTATGCAACAGGTTTCTGGTGATAGGAGCGTAGGAGATCTTCGTTTACGCAAGTAACTGGCTCGATTACTAAAGATATCTCCATGCTTGCAAAAACCATGGCATATTCTTAGGACAGGCTATCGATATCAGTAGGAGGGTTAACCCTTGCTATTACTGCCAGTCTGAGCAAAGAGCCCTTAGGCCGCGTCCCCATGGCACTTGACATATACCGGTCGGTTTAGGCGACTGGTATATGTACTGTTTTTGGGCCGTGTACACGGCCGCAGGGGGATGTCTTTTCTCCGCGATTAGCAGAGAAAAGCCCTTCCCCTTCGCATAGACCTGCTCATCTTCCGTCCAAAAACCGGGCGGAAGAATGAACATGTTCATTGTTTTTCGGACCACTGGCTGTCTGAAAAACCGCCGGGCGGAAAATCCGTGCAGTGGGGACAAGCCCTTAGTGTCCCTGCGTTGTTCTGGCACATTAGCCTATTTTGAGTAGTATCCGTGCCTGGTACCCATTCGGTTAAACAGAACTAGATCCAATGAGTGACAGTACCAAACCCAGCCACTCTAAATGTCTAGAGCAAATGCACTAACTTGGATAAGGCTTTCTTTTGGGAAGCATTATTCTTTCACCTCTATAGGATCCATTCTCCTTTCATCCTAAAATGAAGAAAAAACTATGATAGGATATTTAAAATACCTGCAATAATGGCCATCTGCACCTTTTACACTCCTGTTTTATTTTTTTTTATTTTTTTAATTGTTGGTTCCAAGAAATCTGAAATAAAAATGAAGCAACAGTTGAAAATCTGGTCAAAAACTTCCTGTTTGGTGTATACAGCACATGGTTACAGCCTCCAAACAAACCCTGTCTGTAGTGATTTCTTGCCAGCTTTCTCCTGTGATCAGAGCTTGTTAGTGTTCTACACGGAATGTTAGAGATCCTTAAAAAGCTTTAAGAAATTAGTTTACACCTTCAAGTTGATGTTAGAGGAGGAAAACCCTGGCTACACCATTGACCGCATTGTTGACAGAAAACACCCACCAAGCCCAGAGCTTGCTGCAAGTATTTAAAATAACTACGCAGAAATATTGTTCAGAAGATTTTAAAAATCGTATTATATTCGTGTCACACAAGTAGGACATTGTAGTATACGTTGTCTTCTTAGGGACAACTTCAGAACAATGTACAGAGGTGATCCCGGTGTGTAGCATCGGGTCATCATCCTGATAGAAACCATGAACGGGTCTTTTCTGTGACAAAATAAAGCTTCCTGAATGTATTGTTACGGACGGTTCACACGGCTTATTCAAGCCGGAATTGCGAGCCGTATTGCGCTCGCAATTCCGGCTTGAATAAGGGGCGGGGGCGCGGCCCGCTGGCCCCATAGACTTGCATTATCCACGGTGCGTGTTGCGCCTGGATAATGTGCATGTCACTTTCTCCCCGCCCGGCGGATTCGTCGAGCGGGGAGGAGCGACGGAATCCACTGTTCTCTATGAGAACTGTGGATTACCGTAATTACTGCGAAGGATTGGCGCCGTACTGCATCGCAAATCCGGCGCGCAGTACGGCGCCAATCCACGGCGAAATAAGCCGTGTGAACACGGCCTTACTGTGACCATTGTCACCTGTGGGACTGCTACAAGCTCTGACCACATTCTTACAGAATATGGAGATGGTTGCAAGTTGTCTGTGTGCTTTCATATATCTAATTTACCTATTTTATTTGCTTGTGCAAAAAATTTGGTGGGGCTTTAGGAGTTAAAAATATAAAGCTATTTTACAGACCGCTGTATACTAGTCTATGGTTGTGTATGGAACGTTAAACTATTCCTCATTTTACAGACCTCTGTTTGTTTTTACACTACTGCCATTTGTAGTTTGGTTATAAGTTATGCCTTTTGCAATTTTTAATGGGATCATATTTGGAATACATAATTTTTAGTAAACATGGTGATTAAATATTGATGGTTTTTTTTCTTCCCTTCCTTTCAAGGATCAGATGTTTAATTGGCAATGATTCTCCATCTGTATTTATGCTTCTGTTAAGTTGTTGAATATCGCGATTGTGAGGATTTTATTTAGAGCTTGATGAGTCATTGACTGACTTATTGCTTCATGCAGAAATGGTTTACTAGTGAGCTGTAACTATGGTCAGTGATGAAGATTAGCCAGAGAATGATGTTGTAAGGAACACCCAACCTAAAATTTGTAATTCTTAAACACACTGACAAATGCATGCTGTATGCACTTGTAGGGTATGTTCACACAGTTTGAACTTACACATATAAATTTACATTTCAAAATACGCCTAATAAGAGGCGTATTTTGAAGTGAAAATGTGAAGCATATTTAGCAGCATTTGTGCGCCGAAAATCTGCTCCACCATAGTTTCCATGGGATGTTACACTCCTAAACCGTTCAAGAATTGATAAGGCGTGTGAAATCGGCCTAAAAGCCACGTTGCAATTATGCTTGTGAAATATGCGTCGTGTTGATGATGGTGCGCATTTTATGTTGCAGTCAATGAGAACTGCAGCGAACATTCTTAGAAGCATATTTAAGGATGTATTTCAGCGTAAAATACACCACAAAACCAGCGTCTTCTAGATAAAACTGCACTGATATTAAATTTTACACTTTATAATTTTGCAGTCACAAAATGTCTAATTTTGTTTGTTTTTTTCTTAATTGAAATCTGAATTATTGATGTTCAATCGGCAGCTGACACTCTTCCAGATTGCCCGTTTTCGATGTGGAAAGCTGCAGGCAGCCACACACTTTTCCCACATAATCCACTACAAGTGCAATGTGGTATTGCTGAGTCTTCCCAAGTGGAGCTGCTCTTCTTCTTTTTTTTTTTTTTATTTATTTTTTTTTTTTTAGTTGATTAATTCCTCTTCTCATCCAGAATGATGTTTTATGACTCCATATGCAATAATAAGATACAGTGCCCTGTGAAAGTATTCGCCCCTCTTGAACTTTTCATCCTTTTGCCACATTTCAGGCTTCAGATATAAAGATATAAAAATTTTAATTTTTTGTGAAGAATCAACAAGTGGGACACAATTGTGAGGTGGAACGAAATTTATTGGATATTGTAAACTTTTGTAAAAAATAAACTAAAAAGTGGGGCGTTCAAAATTATTCGGCCCCCTAAAGTTGATACTTTGAAGCGCCACCTTTTCCTGCGATTACAGCTGCAAGTTGCTTGGGGTATGTCTCTCAGTTCTGCACATCCAGAGACTGAAATTCTTGCCAATTCTTACTTGGAAAACAACTCGACTTTGAGGTTGGATGGAGAGCGTTTGTGAACAGCAGTTTTCAGCTCTTTCCACAGATTCTCCATTGGATTCAGCTCTGGACTGTGACTCGGCCATTCTAACACCTGGATACGTTTATTTGGGAACCATTCCATTTTAGATTTTGCTTTATGTTTGGGATCATTGTCTTATTGGAAGATAAATCTCCGTCCCAGTGTCAGGTCTTTTATGGACTCCAACAGGTTTTCTTCCAGAATGATCCTGCATTTAATTCCATCCATCTTCCCATCAATTTTAACCATCTTCCCTGTCCCTGCTGAAGAAAAGCCCAAACCATGATGCTGCCACCACCATGTGTGACAGTGGGGATGGTGTGTTCAGGGGGATGAGCTGTGTTGCTTTTATGCCAAACATATCGTTTTGCATTGTGGCTAAAAAGTTCGATTTTGGTTTCATCGGAGCAGAGCCCTTCTTCCACATGTTTGGTGTCTCCCAGGTGGCTTGTGGCAAACTTTAAACGACACTTTTTATGGATGTCTTTGAGAAATAGCTTTCTTCTTGCCGCTCTTCCATAAAGGCCAGATTTGTGCAGTGTATGACTTGACTTTTGTCCTATGGACAGACTCTCCCACCTCAACGATTTGAAAAACTTTTTTGAAATTTATTTTATACAAAAACTTTAATCATTCCAAAATGACAAATATAAAAAAGCCGACTTCATATATAGTGATCCATATCAACACGTATTTTATCAAAGATTCGAATAACAGGACGTTTCGATTAAATATCATTCCATTTTCATATGGTATATCCTTAACGGACCATCGCATGTGTCCGAGATTGAGAAGTCGGCACATGCGATGGTCTGTTAAGGATATACCATATGAAAATGGAATGATATTTAAAGAATGGAGATTCTGTTGAGAAAGATCTAATTTAGATCGAAACGTCCTGTTAGAATCTTTGATAAAATCCGTGTTGATATGGCTCACTATATATGAAGTCGGCTTTTTTATATTTGTCATTTTGGAATGATTAAAGTTTTTGTATAAAATTAAAAATTTCAAAAAAATTTCAAATCGTTGGAGTGCAACCTACTTTTTTCTATGTGCAATTTTTGGGTGTGCACCCTCCAAGGACTGTGAGTGCTGAGGACATAATTCTTTTATAATTTTACAGACTCTCCCACCTCAGCTGTAGATCTCTGCAGTTCGTCCTGAGTGATCATGGGCCTCTTGGCTGCATCTCTGATCAGTCTTCTCCTTGTCTGAGATGAAAGTTTAGAGGGACGGCCCGGTCTTGGTAGATTTGCAGTGGTCTGATACTCCTTCCATTTCAATATGATTGCTTGCACAGTGCTCCTTGTGATGTTTAAAGTTTTTGGAAATCTTTTTGTATCCAAATCCGGCTTTAAACTTCTCCACAACAGTTTCACGGACCTGCCTGATGTGTTCCTTGGTCTTCATGATGCTCTCTGCGCTTTAAACAGAACCCTGAGACTATCAAAGAGCAGGTGCATTTATACAGAGACTTGATTACACACAGGTGGATTATATTTATCGTCATCAGTCATTTAGGACAACATTGGATCATTCAGAGATCCTCCCTGAACTTCTGGAGTGAGTTTGCTGCACTGAAAGTAAAGCGGCCGAATAATATTGCATGCCCCACTTTTCAATTTTTTATTTTTTATAAAAGCTTAAAATATCCAATAAATTTTGTTCCACTTGTTGATTCTTCACAAAAAAATGAAAATTTTATATCTTTGTTTGAAGCCTGAAATGTGGCAAAAGGTTGAAAAGTTCAAGGGGGCAGAATACTTTCGCAAGGCACTGTATATGGACAGAATTTATTCAAATGGGACTACCCCTTTAATTAAAGAACACGTGGAATCATATTATGTGCAGAATAATTGCTTGTTCCTAACGACATAGCTGATAATATATATTTTGAATTCTATATTTCAGTATACATTTTAGTCTTTATAAAAAGTAAACCTTAGATTCTCGTTAACCCTTCATAGAATATTATCGCCACAGGTGCAGCTAGTCTCAGGAACTTGACAAGACATAGCTTGAAGACGTCTGGTGAAATCAATGCAAGGGTTCTGACCATCTCTCTGTTCAAAACGCAGAGTTTTCAGGGCTCTTTCTTGATTAGGTGCGAGTCCTACATCTGGGACCTGCACACATAACACAATAATGACGTATCCTGTTGATTTTATGCCATCAATGTCTATGGTGACCCGTTTAAGGTGTGGCCACAGGCTGCAGTTGTATTGCGGTTTGCATCTGCAGTCTGCCTAGTTTCTATAATTGTCGAGGACAGAACCCCAGGGTAATGTTTACACTGCATTCCGGCTCTCGTCCTTGTGCTCCTCTATTGCCACACAATTTAACTGGTTTATCTCCATGCAGATCTCAACCACATTGTCATTGGGTGAGCTGAACTGCAAGTGGGTGAAACACATCCACAACTGTCATGTGGGGCCTTATCCTTTCACAGATAATTACAACAAAATAATATCAAGACTTGGATATCTGATTTTTGTTTAGAACATTGATCCAGTCTGATTGCCACTTGCAGTCGCTAATTAAATACTTTCTTTTACACCAGATAGGTTCACGCCTCATGGGTTCCATATTTCTGGATCAATATTGGGAACCAAATATTTAAAATGACCATTGCATCTCCCTTTCATCCATATCTTGTACGTCCATCATGTTCAACCAAAGGTGGAATGTCCTTTTTGTTTTTTTTGTTTTGTTTTTTTTCCCCCAGCCGTTCTATATAACATATCAGATAACTTAGGTCAGGTCCATACCGGGTGGCTGAAACTGCAGTGACCTCCAGTATAAGCAGTTTGCTTGTTAGCGGCTGCACAGTTTTGTATTAAAGAAGCGGTTTACAGCACTGCTGTTAACAATGAAGCTGCTTGTAGCTTTAGTTAATTTAAAAACTATGTTGACTTGCAAGTTAGTGCAGTTTTGGCTACATCTTGGTTGTGATGTGTAAACCTATTCAGTAAGCCTACTTATGTTCTGATCCGGTCAAAAAGCTTCACATGGCCAGTAAAATGAGATTCCTTGTTGTGAGGCATACAGTTAGAATTTGTAATTTACATGGTACTATTTGGGACTCTAAATACCATGAAGGACTGGAACAGGCAAAAATACTCAGGTACTAAGGAGTTTTCACTTTAGTAAAAGTTTACACACATTATTTACATCATATTACCCAAACTGTTTTGTAAATACTTAACTTGTACGGTTACATTATGTATTATAATACAGAGCTGAATTCATAATTCTGCAGGCTTCAGAGTGGGAATCTCACAGTTTTGCTTGCTAGTTAAACATCTGCACAAAGCTTACTGTGTCATTTTTACACCAGGCACCTTCCGTTAATGTGATTTAGGAGAAAATGTTCCAAAGCATAAGCTAAGCTGCGAGGGGATGTGTGTTAACAAGCTTATCAACTGTTTCATCTGACAACCAGAAGAATTTTGAAGGCAGCTCTTGACTTATACTACACACTGTAGCTCAGGATTACTACAAGTAATGTGTTTACAAACTGACTTCTCTTTTTCTGTAGATAACTATGTATCAACTGTAAAATGGTGTGATGCTAACCCGTGGGCCCTTTTCTGTACCGCAAATTTGAATGCCGTGTAGAGTTCACAACCCAATAAGCCACCTAACCCATACAAGGACCCATAAATGTGCCAGAACCCTGGGTACCTTGGCATCAAAATCTTATGATTTCCATATTTCTACTACAACAAATACTGTTATTAATTTGTGAATATTAGGCAAATAAATTCCTGCTCAAGCAATTTGTAAAATACATCTGGCTGTTTGTCTACATACTACCAAACACAATGACAATACCTGTCTGTCAATGGGTGGAGCATGGTTAGATTTTTTTATGTATATGTATTTCCTCCTTGTACATTTTTTATTGTAAATCTAATTGTTTAAAAAAAAAAATCTGGAAGTTTGTTTCATTATTGAGAAAAACGTTCATTTTAACATATTCAAGAGTGACAGCTGTGCATTGGGTAGTGCCCATTACTATTGAATATTATGGGTGCTTTGCTATGTAAATGGAAACAAAGGAGTTGTCTCCCTTCAGAGTTTCAGAGAATGCATGAATGAAATACTCTGCCACTTCCTGGTTCAGACTGACTCATTTGCATAAGCTCCATGCTTGTACAGCTCTGTGCTCAGTTGTGCTTTCAGTTGCTAATTAGATCAGATTAGCTTCTCAAACTACTAACAGGACTTCTTATCTGATCCCCAAAACAAAAGCCCTAATTACAGTTCTGTTTATTTTACATAAATCAAGCTTTTTACTGCTGAGCAGCACAGGACACTGCCACCACCTGTGTGATGACATCACTCACTGTTATCTCATTGAACAAACAGCAGGGGGAGAATTGTTTACAGGTCAGTTACTGAGGGAACTGAAATAGCCAGGGAGGTCATAAATTCACTTTTATCAACTTATGGTAAACAGATGAACAAAGCCTTATATTTAGAAAATGTCTTTATTTTTTTTTCCATATAATTTGAAAGCTATTCTTTGTAGCGAGACAACCCCTTTAAGAGTGTTCCCACAAAGGAACTTCCGTGTTATAGGGCGACTCATAGCTATCTACGTGCTGACCATGTTACAGAATGAGACAGGAGGCAATCACATCCTTCCTCCCTATTCATTTCTGTGGGAGTTCCAAATAAAGCTGAGCTCACACACTTGGCTATATTTGGATCTCCTATAGAAATGAGGAGGATGGCCTCAAGCTCTGTCCTCATTCTGTAATGTGGATAGCTTGTAGCTAGCTATGAGCTGACCTATAACATAAACGTTCCCTTATGGGAACACCCTTTTAAAGGGGATTTTTCACTACAATGATTTCACTTTTAACATGTAGGGACAGATATTAATTTCTAAATATGTTTTTCTTTGGTCAGGAGATGAAAGATTTTATCTTCTCTTAAAGCGCACAGGTTTCTCTGGGTAGATTCTTTCCTCTAGCAACGGACTTTGGAAGCTACTCATTTATCTAAGTAAGCACTCTTTAGAGTCCTGAAGCCTGTGAAATATGCTTTATAAATCTCTTGCACTTGTGTCAGTGCAACAGGAATAACTAGAAACACCAGAGCTGATGTGTCCACCACTGCTATAGACCCGCCCACAGCCTGAACAGCATGAATGATTCTAAAGCTGGCTGTGACTGTGAAACTGAATGGTGAAAAGAACCTATCAAGATTCAATTCTCTAAAGAAAAGATTTGGGCCTCTTTACCGGTCTTATAAATGGCCATTTATTTGATCTCTTGCGGCTGATGTGGTAATTATTGCAGCCAGAGCTGTTTTTATGGATGGTTTAAGGTTGAGTGACTTTTTGGTTCTGGCCTTAGCAAAATCCACATTTGCAAATTCTCCATAAGAAAGAAAACTCAGACGCCTACTCTATTCTGACAAAGGTTTAGAACCTTGAAACAGCCATTACAGATGATCACTCTCTTTAAAACAAGACTCTAGTTTGACTGGGATGAGACCATTTTCTTCCATCTGGAAGAGCGATAATTTGCATACTTATTTCTTATGGAGCATTGCCTGAAAATAAGTCTCCACATGCTACTGGGGCTAAAGCATTTCTTTATAATACCAGTTCCATTCACTATTCTGATGAAGGACAAGAACCTGAAACCGCTGTTAACAGACGAGTGCCTCTGGTTTTCTCACTGCTAGAGGATAGCTAATTTACATGCATCTTTACCATGGAGGACAGCCTGAAAATGTCTCCACCTACCAGTGGGTCTCTTCAAAAAGAAGACCCATCTCGGATAAGACATTAGAAAAGAATTTTGCTAGTAAAAGGGTTTCTTACAGAATACCAGTTTTATTGTCAGTCCCATAAGATCAATGGTGTGAAATCTGCATGCAGAAAAAAGGGAAATACATCCGAGAAACCAGAGGTTGTCTGTCAGATTTCTGCCATATATTACACAACATATTTTTCCATGTGAATCTAGCCTTACTGGGACAATGTTTTTATTGTGGACAACTGAAAACAGAAATGTTGTCATTTCCTTCTTATGTTGTCAGTTCTATAGTGGATAAAAAAAAAAGTGTCAAAAATTGGATCTAATTCCAGATCCAGTCAAGACCTCTCTGGAATTCAGCTGAATTCACATCTTTCTTCCTGCTCGAGAGTTGAGAAAGCATCTATCTAAAAACACCTTTTCTTTCTCAGTGACATAGTCTTCATTCATAGAGAATATGGGTCTTCTGGGTCTCTTCACCTCATGTATCCCAGCTATTAAGGAATACCCAAGCACAATGCAGTCCTTTTTCCTTTGTGAGACAAGTGTCAAAGATCCAGTGAAGAGTATTGAATGGTGGATGGAAAAGAGAAACCTTTTCAGCAGGGGCCCCTGGATACCTCTTTGTAATTATTACAATAGCTGTTAGTGGTAATTATTGGGGGGCTAATTCCATTAGCAAAATAGTTCAAGGATCATGGAGCAACAGACTTTCAAGAGCAGGAATTTGTCACGTCTTTGATAAGCTATCAAACCTGTGAAGGCAAGATACATCCGGAATAAAAATACTAAAACAGAAATGCTGTTTGGGGAAGGTTTTTTAAACAGACTAATTTTTCTTAAGATTACAGAAAATTGGGAGTATTCTGCAATAGATTTGTTCAGTACAAGAAAACAACAGGTAAGTGACCACATTTGCCATGACAATCCGACAGTTCTGGATGCGTTCTGTCAGCCTTGGGTGACAAACCTTTTTGCCCACTCTTCTTCCAAAGATCTTCAGAGAAATTGGAGATGGTAAAGTCATTGTATCATTGATAGGACCCATATGGACAACAATATTGTTTCCTTTTTCTGTTTAGCTGTCCAAAGGAACACATTGAAAACTTCCAATCAGTTAAAATCTTTTTTATCAAGGACCTTCAACAAGAAGTTCAGCATCTTTAACTTTGCATAGACGCGTGAGGATAACATAAAGATTCCTGACGATTTTTAATGCTGTTATTCTTCCATAACAGAAAACAGATCATTTTTAAGAATTATTCTTGTATCTGCAAGGCCTTTCTGTCAATCCAGACCTCCCTCATCCACTCTTTCTTATCAGTGATTTTGCTATTATCCTGGATTTTTTATTTGAAGCAGGACTTTGTGTTAGCAGTGCCAAAATACTTAAGGTGGTTGTCCAGAATTAGAAAAATAGTTGTTTTGATTCAACAATGCTGCTACACATGGGCAGAGGTTGTGTGTGTTCTTCTCTTCATAGCTTTTACAGAGCCAAAGTACAATACCACAAACTTGCTTGCTCCGTTTATGGGGGATGGGAGAAACCCAAAGAGAGGAGGAGGCACTTGTAGTGTAATAATTTGGAGATACAATAATAAAGCAACAATAATATAGCACTAACTTTTGAGAGTTGTGCAAGACATTTCTCTGAAGATTTGCTGCATTTGTTTAGGGTTTTGCAGCTTCGCCCTCATCTCCTCAAGCTTATGGTAGGAAAGAAGCAATCTGTGTACATGGATTGGAAAGAGAAGTATGCTCCTGATGGATGATCTCAGTGCTTACCCACTCAATAATGATAGTATGTAAATAGACAGTTCAAGTCTTCTAGGACGTTTTGCTTTCTTTAAAACACAATAAATAAAATTCAACACACTTTGGGCGACATGTCCCATTAGGCCTGCACCATTTTGTTGGTGTATTTTGTACCAAAAAACTGTTGACGCCCTATTCTCTATATAAAGGAACTGTCTTACACCAGAACTAGGTGCATCTGACACTTTTGAATGCGCCTAAAGTAGGTGCATCAAATATGCTAGCAATGATATGCTGTGCGCCTTTTTTTTTTTTTGGTCTACACCTAAATTAGGTGCATTAAATATGTTATACAAGGCATACCACACGCCAGATTTTTGACAGGTTTATTCAGGACCATTCTACACTCATTTAATGCGCTTCAAAACTGGCGTGGAAGCGCTTATTTTCTGACATGTCGCCCTTTGTGCCTTCAAGCACTCAGCACTTCGTCAGGTAAATATAAAGCTATATGAACAGATACAGTGCTTTCAAACAATCAAAAGGATCCAAATATAACCTCAATTCCAAAAAAGTTGGGACACTAAACAAATTGTGAGTAAAAACTGAATGCAATGATGTGGAGGTGCCAACATCTAATATTCAGAATAGAACATAGATGACCGATCAAAATTTTAATCTGAGTGAATGTAACATTTTAAAGGCAAAATATGTTGATTCAAAATTTCACAGTGTCTACAAATGGCAAAAAAGTTGGGACAAGTAGCAATAAGTGGCAGGAAAAATGACATTGAGCATATAACGAACAGCTGGAAGACCAATCAACACTAATTAGGTGAATTGACAACATGATTGGGTATAAAAAGAGCTACTCAGAGTCTCAGTGTCTCTCTGAAGCCAAGATGGTAAGAGGATCACCAATTCCACCATTGTTGCACAGAAAGATAGTGCAGCAATACCAGGATGGTGTTACCCAGCGTAAAATAGCAAAGACTTTAAAGTTCTCATCATCAACCATACATAACATCATCAAAAGATTCAGAGAATCTGGAACAATTGCTGTGTGTAAGGGTCAAGACCGTAAAATTCTACTGGATGCTAGTGATCTCCGGGCCCTTAAACGTCACTGCACCTCAAACAGGAATGCCACTGTCAAGGAAAGAACAGAATGGGCTCAGGAATACTTCCAGAAAGCATTGTCAGTGAACACAATCCACCGTGCCATCCGCTGTTGCCAGCTGAAACTCTACAGTGCAAAGAGGAAGCCATTTCTAAGCAAGACAGCCGTTTGCACTGGGCCAGGGGTCATTTAAAATGGAGTGTGGCAAAATGGGAAACTGTTCTGTGGTCAGATGAGTCACGATTTGAAGTTCTTTATGGAACAGTGGGACGCCATGTCATCCGGACCAGAGAGGACAAGGACAACCCAAGTTGTTATCAACACTCCGGTCAGAACCCTGCATCACTGATGGTATGGGGTTGCATGAGTGCTTGTGGCATGGGCAGCTTGCATGTCTGGAAAGGCACCATTAATGCAGAGAGCTAGGTTCAGGTTCTAGAACATCATATGCTCCCATCTAGACGTCAGCTCTTTCAGGGAAGACCCTGCATTTTTCAACAAGATAATGCCAGACCCCATTCTGCAGCAATCACAACATCATGGCTACGTAGGAGAAGGATCCGGGGACTGAAATGGCCAGCCTGCAGTCCAGAGCTTTCACCCATAGAGAACATTTGGTGCATCATAAAGAGGAGGGTGCGACAAAGAAGGCCCAAGACGATTGAACAGTTAGAGGCCTGTATTAGACATAAATGGGAGAGCATTCCTATTTCTAAACTTGAGAAACTGGTCTCCTCTGTCCCCAGATGTCTGTTGACTGTTGTAAGAAGAAGGGGGGATGCCACACAGTGGTAAAAACAGCACGGTCCCAACTTTTTTGGGATTTGTTGACGCCATGATATTTTGAAACAACATATTTTTTACTTAAAATTATACATTCTCTCAGCTTAAACTTTTGATCTGTGATTGTGTTCTATTCTGAATATATTAGATGTTGGCACCTCCCCATAATTGCATTCAGTTTTTATTCCCAATTTGTTTAGTGTCCCAACTTTTTTGAAATTGAGGTTGTAAGTTAAAAGTAACAAAGAACGCATACAGAAATAACAAATACTATTACACAACACAATCCATTACAGTATAAAACTATGTCAGTCTTCAAACAGTAAAGAACATAAAATCTCAGAGAGGACTGTTCATAACTGAAATTAAAAACCTTTTATAACTGGGACAAAAACACTATAGTATAAGCAGCTGCACTAATCCTATTTCCCCCTCAGAGCTCCTATTCCATATCCACATATTGCTGGTATATAGATTGTTATTTAAAGCACAGTCCTCAAATGTAATAGGCATTATGGCACATTAAGGCCCCGTTCACATGGCTTATTCCCGACGGATTTGTGCGCTCACAAATCCGGCGTGAATAAGGGGCGGGACGGGCCGGAGGCCGGACACGCCGGGGCGCCGCTTCCCCGAGCCCCATAGACATGCATTTACGGCCGACCCTGTAAATAATGTGCATGTCCTTTTCTCCCCCCGCGGCGGATTCGCCGAGCGGGGAGGTCGACGGAATCCATGTTCTCTATAGGCAGGATTATCGTAATTACTCCGACGGATTGGCGCCGTACTGCAGCGCAAATCCGCGGAGAAATAAGCCGTGTGAACGAGGCCTAACCCTGCTGATAAATGTTATATTGATCATAAATCTCACGCTGAACAGGTCGGCACAAATACATCGGCCAATAGATATTAACCTAATAGCAAAGCCCCACAAAAAATTATCTGGCATGTTTTACCTGAAATAGGCCAAACAACAGATTCCCCAAACAATAATCCAAGGCTCTACCACTATAGAAACTGATAAAGGACAAAAGAGATGAGATGCGAAACTCCTCTAAAGGGTTCACACAGGAGCCATCCTGTAATGCAGAACAATTTTGTTATAATACAAAAAAAACACATATTCCTGAAATGGAAATGATACATGAGATCCCTTGGGGAGAGGAGGCGTAATCCACAGTTCTCTATGAGATCTGTGGATTACCGTTATTATTGGGACGTATTTCGCCACGTATTGAGCGCAGTACGCCGTGAAATACGCGGCGAAATATGTCCCAATTTAAGCCTTTTGAACATAGCCTAAAAATCCATAATTGAAACCTTTTTATTAAATGAAGTACATGCAAAACAGTATAACTAATTACAATTGTGCTCAAAAGTTTACATACCCCGGCAGAATTTTTGCTTTCTTGGCCTTTTTTTCAGAGAATGGGAAAGAAAAACCCAAAAAATTTTTTTTCCACTCATGGTGTCAAAAAAAAAATTGTTTTCCTTTTGCAAACCTCTCGTGGCAAAATGATTTTTTTGGTGGCTACTTCACCATCTAATTTTTAGGTTGCATTGCCCCCAATTCTAACCTTTCCCCTCTAAACCAACATAAAACCTTTTTTAGCCATGAAGAGGGCCGGGTTTGACAAAAGGGTCTTTTGGCATTTTGGGCTCTGGGGCCTCTAGGAAATAAAAGGGTTTCTTGGAAGCCGTGATTATGGGGGAATGTCATTCACAATGGGGAAGTTGGGAAGTGTTTCTTAGAACATGAGAGAAAATATTCAAGATAAAACTCCCCTTGTTTATTTAATCTGTCTCAACATAGCTTATCCTTCTTTTTGTTAATGACTTCTACATTTTTAAATGGTTCTGACAAAAAAATTAAAAGGGGGATATAGGGTTATTACACACACAGCGACAGTATAATACAAATAAATGTATATTTGACATAGTTTGTCACACTTTTTTGCCCTAGTGCTTTTCCTACAATTAAAGGGGATGACTTCACGACATAGTTCCCCTCTGCTTTTACTGAAACTTCTCAACAGCCCCAGTTTTTATGCCTTGACTGCTGAAGAACAAGTCTCTACCCTCTTGTGTATCTCATATTCTGCTCCCTCACTGCTAAGCCTCTCGCATTAGTTTGTAGTTACATCCCCTACCATCCCCTGCTGCAACACAACCATAAAAATCTCTTCTTCCTAATCCTGAAACTGAGGATGCCTGACCAGAAATCTGAACTGAACTACAGGTCATATCCCATGGGATCAATCTATAAACATCAGATTTTGTCATTCGCACGTGTTTAAAGTGGGGAAAACTAAAAATTTTCTATAAAAATAAAAAAAAATTCTTTTTACTACCTACTTTCAGTAGGAGTCAAATTTTGCATACCAAAATATCCCTTTAAGTTAAAGGGAACAGTCATCAAAAAATATTATATTTTAATCCCCTTTTTATGTTAAACACTTTTTTAGGATTTTTTATTTTTCATATCACTTTAATTTTTTTTAAAATAATTTTTAGTTTACATTTTCCTTTGGCCACTAGGCCCTTTTTTGCAATTGCTTTTAACGCAGTCAAGAGATGCTTTTTAGTAGCTTCATGCACATAAAAAGACTTTTGCCATTCACTTCAAAAGGGATTTTCTAGTCATGCTCTGTAATGGGGGAAAAAAATCAGGGAAGGGAGGAGAAAGATGAAATGTGATATCTCCTCTTGGACGGTGGGTCCTTTGTTATATAATCACATGGGGTTCTCCCTTTTTGTTTTTTCACAAACCCCCTTTTTTGGAAAATAGCGACAAAATGAGAATCTTTTCGACAAACAAATTTTGAGACTTTTTAGGCTTGTGGCCAAAGGAAAACTGCAAACTTAAGAATTATTAAAAAAATATTAAAATTAAAATTTTGGAAAAATAAAAAAAAATAAAAACCCCAAAAAAACCATAAAAAAAAAAGTTTTTAAATTTAAAAAAATTTTAGTTAAACAAGTTTTTTTTTGAGGGGCCACTTTCCCCCTTTAAGATGTAGATGAAAAAAATTAGAATAAAAGAAATAACTATTCAACTTTTTTTAGTTTTTTTCTTATTTCCCAAAATTAAAAGGTTTGGGTTCCCAACCCAAGCCATACATTCATTTATACACAATGAAATTTAATTTTTTTCAAGCAAGGGTTTTTCGGGACATCTTGCCCACTTATTGAAAAAAAGAACTCAATTTTAAATTTAAATTTAAGGGTTTGCAAGTAAAAATAACCCCCCTTTTGGAATAAAGAACTTCAACCCAAAATTTAGCTTAAAGAAAGTTATGGCCCAAACGATGACTAATTTCAGTTTTTAAAACTTTTTTTCCCCAGTAAAGAAAAAGGCCCTTTCTAGAACAACCCCTGTTCAAAAGGAACCAAAATCGTTAAAGTCAAAGGATACCATCCCAAGTGCAACATAGAAATTAAGAACAAGTTTTCCTACTAGCTGTTCTTGCATGGATGTATCTTGTAATACTTCATAGTTGAGGTTCTATATACAGACATAGCTCCAAAAAAGACCTCATTTCACTCAGAGAAGTCTTCACGATATCCACACATTTGCTCACTCCATATATGAAAGAAGAGAGAAACATAAAGACAGAAGGAAGTGCTTTTATTGTAATAATCTTGATAATTTCCAGGCATAAAAAGAGAAAACATTAATAAACCCTTGCCTATGGGGGTTTGTGTAAGACACAATTCTCTAGAAAACTTTGCTGCAATCATTTGGGGTGTACCAGCCTCACCCTCGTCCCATTAAACTGATGGTAGGAAAAAAAATAATATAAATAACACCTTTAAAAAGGGGGGTAAGACCCTTTTATACAAGGGATGCATCGATTAATTATTTTCCATCTCTGCGTTGAAGTTTAAATTTTCCCAAAGGGAGGCACTTTTTTCACTAAATTTTAAAATTTTGGCAACCAAGGGAAAATTTCCCAGTTTTCCCCCCAAAAAACCAAAAAACAAGATTAAATTTTTTTTTAAAATCTTTTAAATCCCCTTTTAAAAATATCCTTTTGGGTTTACCCCAAACCTTTTTAAAAAATGTAAAAGAGCAATGCAACTTGATTAGAAAAAGTCCCATTCCCCAAAATTTGAAGAGAAATATCCCCAAAAAGTCAACTAGGGATTAAACAAAAACTGCTTTTGGAGATGTTCGAAACACAAGGAGGTTTGTTTAAAAAAAAAAAACAAAAAGGATAAAGTTTTAAAGGGATACCAAAAGATTTGTTTAAAGGGAAAGGGCAAAAGAGCCAAGTCCCCAATCATGAAGAATGCCCTTCATTCAAAAAGAAACAGAAGAAATTTTAAAATTTCCCAAATGTTTGCAACAATAAAAGGGTTTTTAAAGGGTTTTTTAAAATCGTTACAAAATCATGTCTCAAAATTATGGGCGGGTAAAAAAAAGCATTTTTGGAAATTTTTGGGTTTATTACCTCTGTCATTTGGGTTAGCAAATATCAGCTTGCTTTAAATCTTTTTTCAAATTTCTGTTTTTTTGCTTTTCAAAAACGCCCCGTGGCCCGATTCCTGTCCCCCTAGACAACCCCCGCACTTTTGATTGGCGGGCTGACATTTCCCATTCACCCTTTTTGGGTTTTTTCCCCCCTAACAGAAATTTAAATCCAGGGCCCCCCTGCGCTGGATTGGTTTCCTGCACACTCTGTTTTTACCCCCCCTCGGGGAGCTTTTAAAATCGATAGTAAAACCCAAGTCTGCTGGCTCTATGACATCTCAGCTCTGGGGGGAAAGGGAAACCTTTGGGCAATTATGCCTTTTAAAAAGGGGTTTTTCCCCCAAAGAGGTTGTTTTTCACCTCCTCACGGGTTTTTCATTTGAACTTTGAAAAGAGGGCTTTCTGTTCCTCAAATCAAAATTGAAGCCCCGCCCCTTATAAAACTTCATCATCTAAAAAGGGGTAAACAAAGGATTCAACACTCTGAAATGAGCTGCTTTTTGTGCAGTGCAAAGGTGATCAGTTTGGGCAAGACAGAGTTTGGGGGTTCAAGTCCCATCAAAATTTTTTTTTTCTTTTATAAAATTTTACACAAAAATGTAAAGATATGAACATATATGTGTAGACCCTCTATAATTTTATATATAATATAAATAAAATATTTTATATATTTTATATAAATTATAAATATAAAAAATAAAATAAAAATATATAAAAATAAAATATAAAAAAATATACAAAACCCCACACAGAAAACTTCCCCCATAAGTGTCCCAACCTCACAGCCCCCCCAAGCACTTTCCCAAAAAATATGTGATAAAATTTCCCTATTCCCTGGGGGTGAAAACATGAAAATTGGGGGGGCTATGTATGTGTAATAAAAATAAAACAATTAAAAGGGGGTTACATATATATTTAAATTTTCTCCATAAAACACCTCACCGGCCCCCTTTATTAGGTACACCTGTACAACTGCCCAAAAACCTAAATTTCTAAACAGCCAATCATATGGCGGCAACTCAGTCATTTAGGCATTAGACAATGGCAAGACAATCCCCCCTTCATTTTAAAACCCCAAACATCAGTATGGGGGAAGAAAAAGGGTTATTTGAGTGCCTTTTAAAAGTGGCAAAGGTTTTTGGTTTCCAGAAAGGGCTGGTTTTCCGAGTATTTTTAGAAACGCGATCTCCGGGGGTTTTCACTCACAACCATCCCCTAGGTTTTTCAGAAATGGTCTGAAAAAGAAAAAACACCAGTTAGCGGGAACCTTTGGGCCGGAAAAAACCTTGTTTAATTTCCAAAAGGGCAAAGGAGATTGGGGAACTGGTTTTTTGAGCTGAAAAAAAAGGCAACATTAACTCAAAAAGCCACCCTTTACAAAACCCGGAAAGGGGAAAAGCACATCTTTAAAGCACAGTAGGGGGGGGGGGGGGGGGGCGGGGGGGGGGGGGGAACTTTGAGGGCCCGATGGGCTCCCGCAGCAAAGACCCCCCAGTGGGAGCCACTCTTTTTAAACTAAGAAAAGGGAAAATGAGGCCCCCAAAATTTGCCAAGCTCATCGAAATTTGGGCAGTAAAATTGGAAAAACGTTGCCTGGTCTGAAAGAGTCTCGATTTCAGCTGCGACATTTTTTGGAAAGGAAAAGGGTTTAGAAAAAGGCGTCAACAAAAAGGGAAAACAAAGGGTCCATTTCCCGCCCCTTTTATCAACGGTTTTTGGCTGGTGGTGGTGGTGTCATGGTGTGGGGAAAATTTTCTTGGCCTCTTTTTGGGGACCACCCTTGGGACCAATTGAGCATCGGGTTTCAAAACCTTTTTGAATCTAAAGCCACGAAGAATTAGGGAGTTTTGAAAGGGCCAAAAAAGGGGGCCCCAAACCCCTTTCTAGCATGGGGTACCTAATAAAGTGGGCCGGGAGTGTATGTGTTTGAATTTTTGGGGGAGGGAAAAAATTTTCCCTGTGAGGGACTAGAAATCCAAACCCTTCGTTTAAAAACCCAAAACTCTACCCCTTACATCCCCTCCCCAAGTCAAATTTCAGGTTACAGGTTTTTTCTCTCAAAACGATTTGCTTCAAACCCCCCCTGTTTTCACTTTAAAACACTGACAAACCAAACAGAGATCTTTTTCTTGAAGCGACATTTTTTCCTTGTATTGAGTAAAGGGCCTTTTGCCTGGTTTTTTCAGTACCCAAATTTTGGTTTTTAATACAACTAAACAGAAGTTAAACTGGGTTTGGCCCTTTTAGTGTGAAACCAAGAATATAATAAAAGGGGCTTTCTGCAGCTTCTGGGGCCTCAAGGCTGCAGACCCAAAAACAGCAGGGCTACAGAGCCTTTTTATAAACCAGACAACCCCGCATCCCCCTGCTTCCCAAAAAAATTTATGGGCACAGTTTTTTTAGTGAGGGGAAACGCCCTTTTGGGAGGGGGAGACACCCCCCCGGGGCCCCCCCCTTTAAGGAAAAAAACACGCCCCTGGATTTTTAAAATCAATCTGAGAAAATTAACAGAAAAACACGAGCAGCGCAAAAGATAATCCCCTTTAAGTTTAATTTGATCAACACCAAAAAATTGAATTTTATACAGTTTTGGGGATACCAAACCCAACCCCCCCATTCCCGAGGGAGGGAAATGGATAAAACCCTTATCTTTTTTACACTCTAAAATTTATTAAGCTGGGGAAACTATTGGCCCCCCCCTGGTGAAGCGCCCCTTTGGGGGAAAACCCAAAATAAAAAAAAAAAAAAAAAGATTAAAAAGTTTAAATCAAACCCCCCCTTTTTGCAAAATTTTTCAAATAAAAAATTAAAAAAAAAAGTTAAAACAAATTTTGGTGTCACCACGTCCAAAAAAGGGCCCGATCTATACAAAACCCAACATTAAATTTTTTTCCGTAAACCCGAACACCGAAAAAAAATAAAATTTTCCAGACGCCAAAATTGCGTTTTTTTGTTATTTCACGTCCCATAAAAACTGGAAAAAAAGATATCAAAAAGTGGTAAGGGATTCCAACGCTAAACAATAAAAAAGTAAAACTTCACCTGAAAAAAAAGCAACCTCATAAAGTCCTTTGGTGTTAGTAAAAAAAGGGTTTTTGTTCGCACAAAATGGCGGCCCTTGGGGCAAATTTTTAAAATTTTGAAAATAATTTGGAATTTTTTAATTGGTTTCCCAAAAAATAACAAAAACCTACATGTTTTGATATTGGCCGATGCCGGGATCAAAACCCTTTTTTACATCATTTTTTTCAGAAAAAGAAAACCTAAAAAACAAAAAAAGCCCACAAACATGGCGCAAGTACATTTTTTTTCACATTTTGCCCCACTTAGAATTTTTTTTTTTGCGGTTTCCCATTATATTCTATGGTAATATGAATAAAACCATTAGAAAGGTCATCTTGTTCCGCAAAATAAAAGCCCTCATATGTCTATGTAGGTGGAAAAACCAAATACTGTAGTTATGGCTTTTAGAAGGTGAGGAGCAAAAAAAAATAAAATATAGAGCCATATTATTATGACCGTCCGTCAGGAAGGGGTTAAAATCGTTCATATATTCCCTTTGGCTGTCCTTAGCATTTGTAGAGAGCTGCTGTTATGTTGTTGTTTGCATTTGCGACAGGCCGGGTGACTGGGACCGAAGGCCTTTAAGGTTGTCACGGGCGATGGTATGGCAGGAGGACATATGGTGGCATTGGTCCCAGGCCCTGCCTGACTGCAAGAATGTTCCCTGCTACCAAACCCCACACAATGCCCACAACTGAGACAGACAGACAGTCACTGCAAACATAGGCTTGAGGGTAACAGTTGCTTTACTAGAAGCTGGAACGCTTGGTATAATACAGAGTAATACTGGTACAGTCTCTCGTGGGTAGGCCACGGTAAAATACAGCTTTGTTAAGGAGCAATTAGGAGTAATCAGAGTCTTGGAGCTGTATGAGCATGTTAGGATAGATGCAGGTATGCTTTGGAAGTAGTAGTTTTAGAATCTTGAGAAGTTGGGAGTAGTAGTAGGGTAGTAAAGAGTTACAGACCTGATCCATAGGGGTGAGACCATCAGCTGAACGAGGCACGGGTGAGAAAATACTGAACTTGAGACCTGAGAAATTGACGCTGCCAACGCACACTGGTTACAGGTGGAAGACGCATGGACCACTGACATGGAAGCCAGGATGAAATTAGTCGGATTTGGCGGACCCTCAAACACACTTCCAACTAAATAATATATATGGGTAGTCCTACTGGAAACTGAAGTAGACCGTGGAAATCCTTGTTGCGTGCTGGATACGGGTTGAAGTTAGAAGTTGAAAAGTGCTAGGCCGCAGCCAGGCTGTGGTTCAGGAGAGATGTGCTCTCTGTGGAGTCTCTAGCGTCACTCCTTCCTTCTGGAACTTTCCAGCTCAGACTGTGTACTCTGAGGCTGCAAAGAGAGCTCCCCTGATTGGCGGACATGGCTGAGCCACTTAATCAGGTTACTAGCTGATTAACTCCTTGTTGCTTTAAAAGGGCAAAGTAAATGCAAGAAATATTGTAGGAGAAGTACACAAGAACAATTACAATAGAACAGAATAAATAAATGTCTGGGATTTAAACATATGAGCTCACAGTGAAACTAGGCGTAGAGGGGTGGACGAGTGAGTGGGTTGTAGTGGCTGTAACTACTCACGAAACAGGCAGACAAGACATGGTTCTGTTTTGGGCCACTACATACTCCCCCTCTGAAGCTGAGCCATCCTCGGCGACTATGTGAATAGAGGACTATTGAGGAGAAAATATACGTAACCATTGGCAAGCAAGGATATGGTAACCAATTACATTACAACATGGAAACTAGGCATTGAACTGAGAAATGTGCAAATATAGCGATAGAGTCTCTGTCGGCAATATACTCACTGTCCATGAAAGGCTCTGTAAAGGCACTTTAATGTCAGCAAACAGTTCATAAGTCCATAGGCTGTATATAAACATAGTCCAAACAATTAACAAGGTGCTTGGTATAAGACCAGGTGCTTGAACGTTACTGAACTTACTATCTGATTTAACCATATATGTAAGGCAAAGTATATTTACAAGAAATTACATACAGTCTTTATTCTTGGTAGCAGGCAGGTAGAGTTCCTTTTGTAGAGCGCTCTGATCGTCTCAGCGTTGGGATCTCTTCAGATGCTGGAGTATGAGGTTGAGCCTCGACTGGTGCTGGAACATAGACAGAAGCAGCAGGTGAAACTGGAACAGGGACTGTCACTGGAGCAGACAGTGGGGTTGAAACTAATACAGGCATGGGCACCCACTGGTAGCATCCAGTGAAGATAAACTGAGTAGCTCGCACAGTGTCTTCCAAAGAAGGTTCTTTAGGTGGAACTTGGACCACTGGAGAGGGCGTACAAACTCTGACAGGTGGCTGTGAAGAAGAGGACATGATGAGAGGGTCTTCTTTGGTACACAACTTCATCCTATTTCGGTGCACTGTCTGAGGAGCCATTCCAGGTTTTTTTACTTCATGGACATCTGATTCAGGAAAAGGTATAGCTGTGATAGTGTATAGCTCAGGTTCCCACAAAGATTCCAGTTTATCTGAGCGATAGTACTTTTTAAGCCATATTCTGTCTCCCACCTCTAGTGGTGTGGCAGTAACTCGCTGATTGTAGGATTCCTCTTGTCTCCTATTTGCTTCTTTCATTCGTCTATCAACAATCTCTTTCGCTTCTTGGATTCGCTTTTGGTGCTCAGAGACCCAATCGGCATTAGGCAAGGGATTAATGGAGTCAGGAATTTGGATTCCGAGAGCTCTGTCTTGAGTGACTTGTCCTTGATGACCAAACATCAAGTAATAAGGTGAGTAGCCGGTGAAGCAATAAGTCGTGTTATTGTAGATCTCAACTAACTCATCCAGTAATTGTGGCCATTCTGCCTTTTAGACACTGAAGCTGTTCGCAGCATGTTGATGAACACCTGATTGATCTTCTCACAGAGACCATTGCCTTGTGGATGATAGGCTGTTGTGCGGAGCTTCTTATACTCATGGAAATTACAAAGTTCCTGGAAGAGTTGGGACTGAAAAGAAGGTTCACGGTCAGTACTGCTTCTGGGCATCCATAATGCTTGACATACTCTCTGTAGAAGGTGATGGCTGTTGTTCGAGCTGTTAAGTCCTTTACTGGAACCACGACGACCCACTTTGAGTAGTGGTCTACAATTGTTAGAGCATAAGTGTAACCGGATTGGGTAGGAACCAATTTCACATGGTCTAAGGCGACTAACTCATTTGGTCTGTGAGAGGTGATGGGATGTAAGGGTGCTCTGGCGTCTTTTCTTACGGCTTTGGGCAGAATACAAGCTGGGCACTCGCTGCACCAATTCTCGATGTCTATTCTCATTCCCATCCGGTAGAATCTCTGGCGGATAGTAGACTCGGTCTTGTGGACACCGAAATGGCCGGACTGGTCGTGATAGGCATCAAGTACGATTTTAGCATCACGCCTGGGGATGAGAATTTGATGGAGTCTTTCTCCCGAGACAGGATCTAGAGAGCTTCGAAGGATCAGGCCTTTGTTGATGAAAAGCCTTTTTATTTGCCTCCATAGGCATCGAAGTTCAATGTCAGGGTATGATCTTCTGAGTCTCACAGGGATCCTACCAGTAGAGAGGTAGTCAAAGATTTCTCCAAGAACTAGCGATTCATCTTGGATAGTCTGCCATCTAGATGGTTCTTGGAAGGGATCAGACTTTTGTTGAGGTACTCTGTCAGCATGAGTCGCAGCAATAGCATTCTGCGTAGCAAACCTCTGATAGAAGGGAGGCATCTCAACATCGTCCCAATTGTCTTCTTCAGGTGGTTCTTCACCTTTGGGCAGACGAGACAGTAGATCAGTGTTCACATTGGTTTTACCACTGTGATACTTTATCTCAAAATTGAAGTTCGCCAATCTTGACGCCCAACGTTGTTCGAGGGCACCGAGCCGTGCGGTGTGGAGGTAAGCAAGAGGGTTGTTATCTGTGAACATGGTGAAAGGTGTAGCTGCAAGATAGTCCTTAAACCTCTCGGTGACGGACCACACTAGAGCTAGTAGTTCTAGCTTGAACGAGCTATAGTTGTTGTCGTTCTTCTCTGTCCTCTAAAGCTTCGGCTGGCGTAAGCAATGACGCTTTCTCGATTGTCCTGAACTTGTGACAGTACAGCTCCTAGGCCTTGATAGCTGGCATCTGTGAAGAGACAGAGATGATCATAGTTAGGATAGGCCAGAATCAGATGCATATACTGTCTGCTATTGGTCATGCAATCACTTTTAAACTGCATTGCACTTTTGTATTGTTGTAACAGTGAGCAAGGGCGGCACTCACGCCCGAAACGCGTCTGTTTTTTGTCCGTGTGGCTTCTATTTTATATTGGTTCCAATAAAGTGTTTTTTACCCTCCACCTGGACTTTCTCCTGTTTCCATGGAGCTGTCACTCACGTGATCGCTCCTGGAATTCAGTTTCCTGTTTGCAGAATCAGAGGTGATGTTAACAAGGCTTTCAGAGTTTGGAACGCTGTTTCTTGACGTTCAGACCAGTTGACAGGAAGTCTTCGGTTGTCACTCTCTCAGGGGCAACCATGTAGTAGCTCATGGATTGGTTCAGATACCTGCGCAAAGTGCGGCATGAAGTGGCGGTAATAGCCGGCAAAACCGAGAAAACTTCTGACTTCTTTTATTGTTCTTGGCGTGTCCCAATTCTTACTGCAGAGATTTTCTCTGGGTCAGGCTAGATTCTGTTAGCACTGACGATGTGGCCTAAGTAGTTGACTCGTGGCTTGAGCAGATGGCACTTGGAGGGTTTTGTCTTGAGGCCATGATCAATAAGAACCTGGAACACTTCTGCAAGATGGTGTAGGTGGTCTTCATAGGTGCCTGAATACACGATGACGTCAACAAGATAGTAAAGACACTTTGGAAGTTGACATGACCAAGACACCTTTCCATTAATCACTGGAAAGTAGCAGGGGCGTTGCATAACCCGAATGGCATACTCATGAACTCATAGAGTCCCATCGGGGTGGAGCCATAGATACTTGCCCATAACCGCTAGTGAGGTTGAAAGTGGAGAAATAGGCAGCTGAGCCCAAAGAAGCGATAGATTCTTCGATACAGGGAAGAGAATATGCATCTTTGTGAGTGATGTTGTTTAGTTTTCTGTAGTCGACACAGAAACTAATATTACCGTCCTTCTTCCTTACCAGGACAATAGGTGCGGCCCAAGGACTGATATTCCTGGATGACCTTGGTGTCCTTCATCTCCTTGATCAACTTCTTAACTTGCTGATAGTTGGCAGGCGGAATAGGTTGATGTTTCTGCTTGATAGGAGGATGATCACCGGTATTTATTTTATGATGGATCAGGTTGGTCTTGTCGAAGTCAAGTGGGTGCTTACTGAAAGCTTCATTGTGTCGCTTAGCAACCTTGGTTACACCATTGATGTATTCTGTAGGAGTATTAGCATCTCCAATACTAAGTTCGTCCCACCAGTGGGTATGAGCTTTGTTAGAGTCTTCGGCAATTGTCTCTTCATTCATGAGGTCTTCTGGGTAGAGCCGATACAGCATAGCAACCATAGTGAACTTGTTTAGCTCGATTGGTGAATCACTGAGGTTGACAAGCCGCACAGGAACTCGGCCATTTGAGACGGTCACGACACTTCTGGCTGCTTTCACAAGAGGTTGACCATCGATTTGGACTGAAATCAAGGAGGGCTTCATAGTCAGCATTGTCAATGCCTGGGCGAACTTTACACCAGATGAGGGTCTCACTGTTAGCTGTGAGGGTAATTGGGCGGACATCTTTAGTGCGGACATGACAAATTTCTCCTCTATTATTGGCAAACTTCTGCTGAGCGGAGAGCGCTTTAATGGTTCGCTGGACAGCTTGCCTATAGTGGGGGGAAGCAGATGACAAAGAGGCATGCAAAGCATTTAACACTTCAGAGAAAACATGGCGTATGACATTCATACCTAACACTGTAACTGCATTATCTCCCTGAGCCTCAGTAACGATAACACCTTGTCGTGGCAATTTACGGTCACCAATTTGGATGATAGGCTCCCAGTAGCCTACTTGGGGAATGGGCTGACCATTACCGGCAATTGAATGTAATTTGGCTTTACCATGTGGACTCAACACACTAAAGTCCCAATATACCTCAAATATGTGCCTTTGAATAGTGTTTACTTGGGAACTGGTGTCAACTAGGGCTTCAAGAGGGACACTGTTGACCCATATAGTCACATGCGGGCATTTTGAGAGCAACTGTGAAATCCACTGTTGTTGTCCGTCTGGGCCCTTGAAGTTACCTCACGAGGGCAGCCCTGGGCCTCGGGGGTATCTCGTTTAACTGAAAGCAATGTCCAGGACGACGGCAATAGGTGCAGTAGGGACGTTCACGTGATGGAGACCTTTCAGGCAGAGGCCTATCCGGGTTTGGACGGCGAGAACGGGGCTCCAGAGACAATGTCCTACTTATAGATGACTCGCGGGAAGAGGTAGAAGATTGTCCCTTTAACTCCTTTATAGCTTGACAAAGAGAGCCATTACTTGAGCAAGTGCGTCTGGAGTGACAGGGATACTAACAGATGTAGAAGTCTGTGCAGCTTGAATAGTTTGCATGGATGAAACAGGAGGTAATGGTGAAATAATAGGAATTCCGCCAGCCAGGTCTGGGGAATACGGAATAGGAGTATACCTGGTACAGTGTGAGTCAGTTCCTACAACTCGTAGGGCGAGAACTTTGAAGTCGAGAAATGACATGGTGGGATTCTGGTGGGATTCTAGAGTCCACTCCTTCAATGAATCGGTCAGTGATTATGCTATAAGGAGATGATGGATCTATGGTGTCAACTTGTTGCAGAGCTCTGTATGCGGACTGTAGTGCAAGTGCATAGTCTCTTAAAGTCTCACCTGGTCTCTGACATCTGTCATAGAATTTTAAACAAACCTCTGTAGGTGGCTGTACTTCAAATTCTTTGCGCAGGCAGGTGAGGACCTGTTGCACGCTGGCTTTTTCAGTGTCTGGCCAAGAGCATACTTCTTCTGCAGCTGGACCTTCCAGTTGTCCTAGAAGCAACTGAACCTGCTGATTAGAAGAAAGCGAAACAAGTTCACGAGTTCAGAGCAGTTTCTCTTTAAACCCTGCAAAGGTGTGAGGTTCTCGGTTATAGCTTGGGAGACTAGAGGTCCCAATAAAAAATGGCAAGCCAGTGGCGACTATAGGTGCAGGAACGATGTTAGCAGCAGCAGGCTGAGGAGCAGGAACATTAGCAGATGAAGTGGAAGGGCTGCTAGAGCTGACGGAGTCATTATTACTTGCAGTAGGCATAGTAACAAAAATAGGTACACGGTCCCTTTAAGAAAAAAAATTGTGCACCTGTCACCTTAAGAAAAAGAAAACTTAGGATGATGCAGCAACACAGTCTCTGATTATCACTCCCCTCTTTAGAATTAACACTGTGATAACAGATAGGAGAACGGAGGGTGAATGCAGGCAGGAGCTGGATTGAGGGCTGAAGATGCAGGCTTGGAATGGTGACCGGAGCTGCAGGCTTGCTGGCAGGAGGCTGTAAGAGGACCCGCAGTAGAGCGGAGCAGGCGGCTGGATCAATGGTGGAAGCGCTGGGGCTGCGCCAATTTCCAAGATGGCGGCATCCTTCTTTGTGCCACAGCAATATTTTTCCTTACTGGTGCAGAGCTGGAGAATTTAGGGGGCAGAGTCTGAGTGCAGTGAGTATGTGGGAAGACAGTCAGTGGGTGTAATACCTTGTACGCCGCTCCAGCAGCGGGCAGCTACAGTAAAATGGCAGCAATAGGCACAACAATAGCTGGACAGATCTTTAGTAGTGAACATACACTAAGCATGACTTCAGAGCTCCCCCTCTTTGAGTAAAGCAGGCCTTATCCAAATTGTACACATGCAGTCTTTAAGGGTTTCCAGCATGCTGGGACTTGTAGTTCCCCAGTAATAGAAAGGACACAGAGGTGCTATAAATCCTGTTCGTGACACCACTTGCGACAAGACGGGTGACTGGGACAGAGGGCCTTTAAGGTTGTCACGGGCGGTGGTATGGCATGAGGGTATATGGTGGCCTTGGTCCCAGGCCCTGCCTGACTGCAGGAATGTTCCCTGCTACCCAACCCCACACAATGCCCACAGCGGAGACAGTCACTGCAAACGTAGGCTTGAGGGTAACAGTTGCTTTACTAGAAGCTGGAACGTTTGGTATAATACAGAGTAATACTGGTACAGTCTCTCTCGTGGGTAGGCCATGATAGAATACAGCTTTGTTAAGGAGCAATTAGGAGTAATCAGAGTCTTGGAGCTTTATGAGCACTTTAGTACTTGTAGAAGAGACGCAGGTAAGCTTTGGAAGTAGTAGTTTTAGAATCTTGAGAAGTTGGGAGTAGTAGTAGGGTTGTAAAGAGTTGATATAGACCTGATCCAGAGGGGTGAGACCTTCAGCTGAACGAGGCACGGGTGAGAAAATACTGAACTTGAGACCTGAGAAATTGACGCTGCCAACGCACACTGGTTACAGGTGGAAGACACATGGACCACTGACATGGAAGCCAGGATGAAATTAGTCGGATTTGGCGGACCCTCAAACACACTTCCAACTAAATAATATATATAGGTAGTCCTACTGGAAACTGAAGTAGACCCGTGGAAATCCTTGTTGCGTGCTGGATACAGGTTGAAGTTAGAAGTTAAAAAAAGTGCTAGGCCACAGCCAGGCTGTGGTTCAGGAGAGATGTGCTCTCTGTGTAGTCTCTAGCATCACTCCTTCCTTCTGGAAGTTTCCAGCTCAGAATGGTTACTCTGAGGTTGCAAACAAAGCTCCCCTGATTGGCTGTCGTGGCTGAGCCACTTACTCAATCAGGTTACTAGCTGATTAACTCCTTGCTGCTCTAAAAGGGCAAGGTAAATGCAAGAAATACTGTAGGAGAAGCACCCAAGAACAATTACAATAGAAAAGAATAAAGAAATGTCTGGGATTTAAACATATGAGCTCACAGGGAAACTAGGCGTAGAGTGGTGGACGAGTGAGTGGGTTGTAGTGGCCTTAACTACTCACGAAACAGGCAAACAGGACATGGTTTTCAGGCCACTACACATTGTTTCTGTGTCAGTACGATACAGGCTACTGTCACGGCAACATGCAGTGTGCCCTGATATTAGGTTTACTATACAGACAGCCCTAGGGCTACTCTAGGTCCCTACAGCTGACTGTACAGACATTTCCCAGGTTCCATTGGGCACTAGGAAGTCCGGTGACCTGATGGGGCAGGAGAAAGGTTTGAATGTTGAGAATCAATGACTTCCCCTGCTCCCTGCTTTGCTGAGGGACTGCAGTAGGAATGAAGCCGTTAACTTCACCTCTGTTTCCAGCGCAGTTGCAGCACTGGGAACCGCAAACCGCCTCTGAAGGCAGCATAGGCTTTTGACGTCACTGCTAACAGAGAACATGAACTGCCCAATGTCAAAAGACCATGAGCGGTCATTAAGGGTTTAAAGTCCTATAACTAGAGTATGTAAGTGGAAGGGGCTATTTACAGTTAATGTTTATATGTTGTTTCCTGTCCCCAACAGAGCAGGAAAACCCTCTTGGATTTTTTCACTTTTATCCCTTAAGTGACAGCACTAAGAATTAGTGGTGAGTGTAATCACATTTTTGGGAGGACCACTCTTTTGTATATCCTGTATGTAGTTAATGTTGTAACATGTTAGCCATAGAAGGTAATATAAGAGTGAAGAAATCAGGTGATACCTTTTAGAGACTGAGTATATTTGATGGTAAGCTTTCGAGAGTAGTAGCTCTCTTCTTCAGACATTGTGTTATACAAGAAACTGAAGAGTCAGAGACTTTTTATATATAAAAGACATAGACATTCGAAGGATCTTCAAATCTTTAGAAATCACAAAATGCAATAGTAGAAGTTATTTATAACTGGTCAAGAAATAAACAATCTGAAAAGTTGTGGGGCGTGACAGGAGGATCAGTAATTCTTGCCGTTATCTGTTTGCTATCAGGTGATGATTTGTGACCCGCACAGTTCATACATAGTGCAACATGAAACTGGCATGAACATTAAGTCCATATTGCAGAGTTTGAAATGTTTGCATTAACTTATACTCCCACTCCTTTCTCTCCTCCTGCATCTTAAAATGTCCCATTAAAATCACAACCCGCAAATCTTCAATAGAATGGTCATCTCCGGAGAAGTGTGCAGCCACTGAGAGATCTCTTCTGCCGTTTTTAATAGTGAACCTGTGTGAGTTCATGCACTGTCCGAGTCTCTGCCCTGTTTCCCCCACAATGAGACCTACGGTGGGACATTGCACACACATGAGATGCACCACATTGGAAGACCTGCAGGAAAATGTCCCCCTAAATCTGTGCACCTGCTGTGACTGTGGGACAGGTACACTGTCAGTGGTGTGGATGTGCCTGCAGGTCTTGCACTTGTTTTGCAGGGAGCGTGAGTTGCCATTTTCAGTTGGGGGTCTTCAGTGCACTCTGGGCAATAATACGCCACAGGTTTGGTTTTTGCCAAAAGGGGAAGGAGGACTGGAAATATGTCTGAGTCTGTTGTCCCTATGTAGCACAGATTGGAGTTCCTTAGCAATCCTTCGTAGGATCTCCAGCTGTGGGTTACAAGTGACAACCACTGGCACTCAGGCTTCATTCTGGGTCTCTTTGTATGTGAGCAAACCATCTCTGTTAATGGCTGCCGCTTTATTTGGTTTGTATCCCAATTGAAGAAATTTTGTCCCCAGAACCAGGAGGTGCTTGTCCAGGTCTGCTTTGTCGGAGCAAATACACTTGTATCGTGAAGCCTGGCTGTATATAATAGATTGGCTTGTGTGCTTTGGGTGAAAGCTGTCGTATCTCAGGTAGGCCATTCTGTCTCTGGGTTTGTGGTATATTGACATGAGTAGCCAGTGGTGTTTAATGTATATTGTGGTACCCAGAAAGCGGATTTCGCTCTCTGAATAGCTAATTTTAAGGTTGATGAGCGAAAGTCATTATGGAATTTAAGTAGGGCCTCCTCACCTGTAGTCCAGATGACAAGCATATCATCGATATAATGAAGGTAAATCATAGGTTGGGTGGTGCATGTTAATAAATATGCTCCTTCCAGTGTCGGCATAAAGAGATTTTCATACTATGGTGCACATCTGGACCCATTGAAGTTCCCCTTCGCTGTAGATATAGGTCCTCTCCAAAAGTAAAATAGTTGTGGCTAAGGATGAATTGTATGAGCTGCATTACTATTCTACAGGTTCACCTGACATACTGCAACTCTATCCTTGTGAGGAATGTTGAATCCATGGTTGCCTAATTGGTACCCTCAGGTAGTCAGTCCAGGGCTTTCAGTTTGTTAAGAAGGTCAGTGTTGAGATAGATAGATAGATAGATAGATAGATAGATACACACTACTCACCAAAAGTTTGGAATAGTTGGCTTCTGGTTGAAATTTCAGGATGAAAATAAAATTTCTTTAAATTCTTCTTTTAAATGAACTAAATGAGACCATCTCCTAACTTTAAAATGTGCATGTCCAACTGTTCAAGGTTTTAGTACTTTTTGCACACCTTGCTGATCTCTAACATTAAGCTTAATGGCAAAATTCACAACAGTTGTTTGATACCTGAATCACCCAATAAATTTAGGGAATCAATTTGAATGGGGATTTAAAAAGTCTTTCTCATCATGCTGTTCACATTTTAACATCATGAGACCAAAATACCATCTTAAAATTGATGAATAGTACCTCGCCATTGCAAGGCTTCAAGCAGGATGCTCTCAGAGAAAAGTGGACACGGATTTTCACAGGATGGAATGGAAGAGTCACAGAAAGTCAACGAAGTAGATGTACTTTGGCTATATCACCCACTGATGACCACTTCATTGTAAACAATGCCCTATGGAACCATATAACTCCAAGCACATTTAAGAGAGGTGAGAGGCACCCAAGTACACTGACAAGCAAAAGGGTAACAATGTTTTGAACTTTTGACTTTCAAGGTCCATATTTCACCATCCACTGTAGCTTTGAACATAAGATTTCCATCATTTTATAAACAATCTTCTTGGCTATCTCATAAATCAATTTGACATGCAACTGTATAGAATGTGCTTAGTTATGCAGTTTCTTGTCATGTAACTGCACTGTTACAGTTTTGCTCCTGGTGGTAAAACAATCTTTTTCTTCTTATATACTACAAATTACAACCTGTTCTCACATTGCTTATTAGCAATGTGTGTTATTAGGTTGATTTGAAGAGAAAGGTCCCTGGTTTGAATTAAGGCGCAGCCATGAAGAAGATTTCCCAAGAAAAGAGAAATTGTATCATTCAGCTTATCGATAGCGGTCTTGACCAGGAAAATTTCCAGACTACATTATGTGAGCGCAATGACACCTGGAAGAATATGAAATGGAGTCCGTCCTTTCATTCAAATGCAAAGCAGTAGATGTTCATGCAAAATATCAAGAGTCAACAATCGGCTTATCACAATGTCTATCAGTTCTGGCGCAAACATGGCCATGGAGGTGGTCCATATGCTTAGTAATAGTGAGATCACAGATGTCCATGAAAGCACCATGTCATGCACATTACACAAGTCTTGAATGGTGGCCCGAAAAAAGTAAAGAAGCCACCACTTCAATGTCATCATAAGAAGTGTTGGCTTAAGAGTGCAAAATGTTTTTTTTTTTTAAAAAAAGCCTATTTGTGGGAGATGCAGCAAAAAGAGTTAGGCTGGGTTCACACAATTACAACCACTGTTATGACAACTATCGGAATCACAATCCCTCCAAATTCAAATTATAAACCAGAAAATGGGAATATATATATAAAATATAACTTTTAATAGTACCATTAAAACAATAGCATCGCTGAAGGAAAAATACTGACAAACAACAATGACAGCACACACAACACGAAAAAAATCCCTAGATAACTAAAGACCACCTGAAAATAACCAGGATTATCGTCCTGAAAAAGGACGGTCCTGTCTTGAACCTATCCCTAACTATAAATACCCTAAAAAATCTCTTATACAAAACAGACTCTCAGGCAAGACTCCCAACATGTTTCGATCCTCCCAGATGCAAGGATCTCTTCAGGGGACAAATACAAGGAAATAGAGAGTAAGGGAATTACAAGTGCCAACTCAGTAAATATAAACCACTACTTAGATTGGAAAAAATAGGGTATTACCTACTGTTTAAAGGTACTTGCTGTCAGATGAACAGGTGGATCATGGCACATGTGAGATGTAATAAAATTTCTTACCTACATGGCACCCACAATAGATCCATATGACAAATAAGTGGCACAAGACTGTAACAATAAACAACATATGCCAGTCAGTTATCACCTCTTTATACAAAACAGCCCAAAACACATACACTGTTGGTTACTTGCAAGCCACAAGGTCCGCAAAATAGCATTGCCGCTGCCACTCACCCTCTGTGTATGACGGAGTGTGGCACCCGGGCGATGCTGCACCGGATCGAGACGCCGCATGCTCTCTTAAGCGTGCACCCGCGCGGCGCCGGATATGACGCATGAAGGCCGCAATCCTACAGTCAAACAGAACGTGCGTCCCTAGTAACGAAGCTGCCGCGGTCAAGAGCAGCCGGTAAAAATACACATAGATGGGCCTCATAGATAGAAGAGTAAATAATATACAAGTAAACATGGGTTATTAGGAATAGAGCCAGTAAATACTTCTGAAACCCCACCTTTTGTCACTAGGATGGCAATGTGCTTTTTTATACAAGAAATTAAATAATATATAGCCAGGGCTCAAAGGAAGGGGAAAGAAAAAAAAAAAGAAAAAGAAAGAAATGTAAATTTTTATGAAAATTATTAAATAAAGCAACTAAAATCTATTTGTTCATTAATTCCATGCAGGGTCATCGTTTTTAGAGTAAATGTCCAAAAAGTTTCCCTTTGTAACAGTTTTTGATCAAAATTGTATCAATACCTGTCCATTTTAAGCATTTTGCATCACCACCATGATGACTCCAGACATGTCGTGACACGGCTGTGTCACGCTCATGTCGGATATCTCCAAAATGCTCACAAATGCGGCGATAAAGTTGACGTGATGTCTTCCCCACAGATTTCTGGCCACACGAAACCGGTGCTCAAGTACACCACGAATGAGGTCTTCCAATTACTAAAGTGGCGTATAGTAAAGGGCTTACTTGTTCCTGTCCCTGTAAAGCATCTAGTTTTTTCTACATAAGAACACGCTACACACTCACCACATCTAAACGATCCGGTTGGTCTGGATAACCATGATTCCGAACGGGGCATGGTGAAATGACTTTGGACTACATGCTCTCTAAGACTCCTGCCTCGTCTGTACGTAATAGATGAAAATTCTCCAAGGCGGTCTTTGATATCAGGGTCCATTTTTTGAATGTGCCAAACGTTGTACAACCCGTTTCACAAAAGGTGCCGCATTATCAAAAGTCCCTATAATGCGCATATAGGGAGAAGATCTTGGATTTACTTTAGGGGTCAATAGATTAGTATGATCGGCTTTCAATGCATTATGAAATGCATGCCGTAGTACAAAGTCAGTATATCCTCGTGCCAGAAATCGTTCTCTGAGATCGGTCGCCTGAACACGGAATTCCGCCTCAGATGAACAATTTCCCCTGAGGCGTAGAAACTGGCCAGGGGGGCCCCCCTTTTTAAGGGGTTTTGGGAAGGCCTTCCCCCCGTGGGAAAAAGGGGTTTAGTAGTGGGGGTTTCTTAAATATCGTTTTTTTGAAATTTTCACCAGATGGGGTTTTGGTGTTTCCTTCACCCAAAAAAAAGGTAGGCAGTTGCTTTAAATTTATTTTAAATCTAAGCCCCCGATTGTTAAATTTTTTGGGGGCCCAAACCATTTCCCCGGGAATTCTGCCGAATTTCCCAAATTCCAAATGATGAACCGCCCTTTGATAAATCAAACCCAAAAAGGGGCCCTTCTTATCGGTTTTGTTTAGGGGGAAACGTCTCCAAAAACCAAAACAAAATTCCCACCACCGAGGGTACACCCCTTTCTGGTAAAATTTTTCCAACAACGTTTCTGGCCAGGATACCCTGACTTTGTACTACGGAAATGCTTTTTTCAAAATGCTTTAAAAGCCTTTGGGAACAAATTTCAAATTGACTCCTAAAGTAAATCCAAGATCTTCTCCCTTTTTTCGAAATTATAGGGCTTTTTGAAAAAGCGGCCCTTTTGTAAAAATAGGTTGTAAAACGTTACTGGCACATTCAAAAAAAATGGCCCCTGATATAAAAGGGCCCCTTGGGAATTTTAATCTATTACGGGTATTTCGAACAAAAGGGCAGGAGTCTTAGGACCATGTAGTCCAAAGTCATTTCACCACCCCCTTTGGGGAATCAGGTACCCCAGCCCAAACCCGGGATCGTTTGTTGTGGGGGAGTGTGGCGGTTTTTTTTTGTTGAAAAAACTTTAGGTTTTTCCGGGGACAGGAACAAGTAAGCCCTTTTAAACTATAGCCATTTTAAAAAAATTTTTTAAAACCTCATTCGGGTGTACTTGTTTACCTTTTTCGTGGGGGCCGAAATTTGGGGGAAACCATTTTCAATTTTATGGGCCCATTTTGGGGAGCATTTGGGGAAAAAACCAAAAGGGCGGACAGGGCCCGGCCCACGACCATGTTGGGTAAATCGGTGGGATGCAAATGCAAAAAAAGGGGCAGGTTTTGATAAAATTTTGATGCCCTGTCGAAAGGGGAAAAAATTTTGAAAAAAACTGTTACAAAGGGAAATTTTTTTGGACATTTATTTTAAAAAAACGATGCCCCGGGGAAAGGCCCAAAATAACAAAAAATTTTTTAAAAAGGGGGTTTTAAAAAAATAATTTTAATAAAAATGAAAAAAAAAAAAATTTTTTTCCCCTTTTTTGGGGCCCTGGTATATTATTTAATTTCTTGTATCAAAACAAAAAAAAATGTTAAATCATCTCATTCCCAAACCTAGTGGACAAAAGGTGGGGTTTCGAAAAATTTACTGGCTCAAATTTAAAAAACCCCATTTTTTAACTTGTATTTTTAGTTTTTTTGGGGGCCCTTTCTATTTTTGGGGGCCCGTTATGGGTTTTTTTTTAACCCGGTTTCTTTGGCTGGGCATTTTGGGTTACTAGGGGCGCACTTTCTTTTGATTGGGTTTTTTTTTTCCGGCCTTAAGGGCTTTTTTTATTCGGCACGCGGGGCGCGCTTAAAGAGCAGGGGCGCCCGTCCCCTTCTCGACCCGGGGTGCAGCATCCCGGGGTCCCAAAAACTGCTTTTTTTCACAGAGGGTGAGTGGCAGCGGAAATGCTTTTTGCGGACCTTGTGGCTTGGGGGGAAACCCCAAGGGGGAAAATGTGTTTTGGGGCTTTTATTGTTTTGAAAAAGGGAGGTTTAAATTGAGGGCCCAATTTTGTTTTATTTTAAACAGTCTTTTGCCATTTTTTTGCCAAGGGAACCTATTGTGGGTTTCCCTTTGTAGGTAAAAATTTTTTAAAACCACATGTGCCTTTGGATCCCCCTGTTCTTAGACAGAAAATTTCCTTTAAAAGTGGGTTAATACCCTTTTTTTTTCCAATCTAAGTAGTGTTTATTTTTAAACTGATTTGGGGGCACTTGTAATTCCCTTACTCTCTTTTTTCCTTTTTATTTGTCCCCTAAAGAGATCCCTGCATCTGGGAGGATCGAAACATGTTGGAAGTCTTGCCGAGAGCCCGTTTTTTTTAAAAAGGGGTTTTTTTGGGGATTTAAAAATTGGGATAGGGTTTAACACAGGGCCCTCCTTTTTAGGATGATAATCCCGGTTATTTTCGGTGGTCTTTAGTTATCTAGGGGCCCTTTTAAAGGGGTTTTTTTCTTTTTTGTGGGGTTTCTGTCAAAGGGTTTTTTGTCAGTTTTTTCCTTCAGCGTTTCCAAACGTTTTTAAAGGTTTTCTATTAAAAAATTAAATTTTAAAAATAAAATTTTTTCCCCCCTTTTCCCGGTTTTAATGGGTTCACATAATGCAGCTGGAGAACGTAGTGTGTATGTTTTTGACAAAGCTGATCACTTTTTTAGAAAACTATTCAATTTTCCACCAAGGTTATATTTTCACAATTATATTTACACATTAAGTGATACTCTCCTTAGCCAGTCCTAAGGATCCTGTAAATTATAAATTCATCTCCACCAAGTCCATCATCTTGTCACTGCCATTCACCAGCGATACAAGAAGCACAGCTTGCTCACCCCTTTTGACTCGGCTGAGATTTGCAGCCTGTTGGATAATGAGGGAGGGGTCCTGAAGGAGATGTGCTGTCAAAGGAGTCAAATATGTTCACAGTGCAAATGTTGGAGACACTAGTCCTTTCTGACAAAACCCTTTTTAAGATTTTTTGGCAAGAAAAAATCAACCAAAAATTTTGGAGCCTAATTTTGCAACCCGAATTTAAAGTTAGGCCCCCAGATTAATGTTAGGCTCCATTAGATATCATTGTTCATCAGCTGCTAAGACATTTGCAAAGTTGATTTTTTTATTGGAAAATAAATTAAAACTAAAATTAAAGATATCTTTTTAGGAATGAGCACATTTTGAGCACTTAAGTATACAACGTATGGATTTCATCAAAACAAATAGCATTTGAATGAAACTTAATCTGCAGGTGAGAACGGGGGAAACTCTAGCCCAAAAGTAAAGGGCTTTTGGTGTTGGAAATAAATAAATGTGGGGTGGGAAAAAAAGGGGGAACCCCCGTAATTATACCTTTCAGATATGGGGCAATTTCGTAAGGGCCTGGGGAAAAAACCTTTTTGTATAAAAAAAATTTTGGTTAAAAGTTAGCCCAAGAAAAGAAAACCCAAATGCTCGGGTTTTTAAATAATCCCGTTAAAAATTAATAAACCCCGTAAAAACCCAAACGTTAAAGGGGTTTTAATTTTTTTTCTTTAAGATAATAAACTTTTCATTTTTAAATTTAAATGTAAAAGCTACCTTCCCGAAAAAAAATGACAATTTTAAATTGTATTATACATTTAAAAGGGCCATGTACTTTTGAAATTTTGAATTTTTTCTGGTTCGTTGAATTTTGGCATGGGGGGTAAATTTATTCGGTTTTTTCCCCTTTTTGATGCAGTGTAATTTGGGGACCCTTTACAGATTCCAAAAAAACTTCCTTTACACAATTTCATAAATTAAACCAAAACCTTTTTCAAAACCCCCAAAAAATTAATATTAATGAAGATGGAGATTTGAATCCACAAAAGGTCTTTCATGGTAATACAAGCCTCTGCCAGATATCTGAATCTTGTGATGAGATTCTCCCTGCAGTACAGCCTTCCAAAAATTTAATGGGAAAAATATTAAAAAGGGAAAAACCCGGCAAAAAAAAATTTTTTTACATTTTTTACCGAAAATAAGGGCATTTTATAGACTTTATATGGGGAGTCTTTCTTAAAGACATTCTAAAGCAGAGATGCATTACCTTTCTTGTTCGAGGGCCCTTTTTCTTTTGGTCCATCCCAAAAGCTGCCCCTAAAACATAAGTGGCTTATAAACAGTATATGCCATGAATATCTGATAGCTGGGAGTAAGTGGACCCTGCACCTTTCTGGAAACTAAGGCTGAGTCTACAAGGCAGAGGATAAAATAATGGTCGAATTCAAATTAGAAACAACCAGTATTTTACACTCTGTTTTTTGTTTCTTTGCCTGTTTCTTGTTGCTGCTTTTTGCCACAGTTTTCGGATTTTGGGTGCCCAATTCAATAAAACAGTACTATAAGCGGTTTTTAAATTTGACCTCAGAAAATCCGAGCTGTGTAGAATGCCCTAATTTTTCAAAAGGTTTGGGGGTGTTTTCAGTTAAACCTTTCCCCTTGACTAGCCCCAAAGGGTTCTTTTCCCCCCTATTTTGCACTAAGAAAAAACATGTTTTAGTCAGCTTTCCCCAGGTAGGAATATGGGAGTTGCAGAAATAGGCAAACGTTTCACAACTCCAAAAATTTCATGTTAGTCGCCACCTTCACCTCAGCCCCTTTACTGAATGTAAACAGGGTCAGGATTGGGGCATGCTATGGTTTTTTTAGATGCGCAAACACCCAACAGAGAGCCCCCAAAGACGCCAAGCATTTGTGCCCCCAAGGTGGGGGGTACAAAAATTCATCAGGGCTACTTTTTTCGCCCCCCCCTTTTTTAAATTTCGCTCTATATCTCATCTACGTGATACAGTTTTTCGCCCTCAAATAAAATCCCCCTAAACTGAAAAAACACCATATTTCCCCTAAGTCATCACTGTGTGACTAATGGACTCAAAGGCCAAAATTAGTTGATACATGATTTATTTTTTCTTCAACTCTTAGGCTTATACTTTCCTTTTTACAGCAAATTTTATAGGGGAGTGGATTTCTTTGACTTGCATGGTATGATGTAAAAAAGATCATTATAGCAGAAATACACTGGTTAATTCATGTTCCACACGGATATGCTAGAATAAACCAGTTTAACTGGCAGTTACCCAAGGACAAAATGCCACTTGACTGAATTAATGCTGGCCTCTTGTCACTCGAGTTATTTGAGATTATTTACATTGCTGTTCATATGGCACTATTCAGCCTCCACCAGAGCTAATTGTATGTGTTCCGGATTTTAATTGGCTTCTTTAATATTGCCTGAGGAACAAATGCTCTCCTTTGCCTCGTACCAGCCTTTTAGCCCACTGCAGTAATAGCTACAATTAAGAGTGTCTAAATCCTGCTCTAATCTTGTGCCAGAACACAGGGTGAAATCTGCCTACCTCACAAACAATTTAACATGAAATGATATTCATCCTTTGTTACACAGTATCAAGAAAAGAAAGTTTTACTGCAAATAAACCAAATTCTAAAATAATTAGTTGTTTTATAGTGATGGAAATACTCTGGCTTCACATACAGTCAGTGATAAATGAAGGCCATCTGTGATAGGCTTCGTAATATAATAGAGAATCCCTGCATACATAACAAAAACAGGAATAATAGTAAAAAGAAGACATTTTGGGGGAAATTTTTTTATTCACAAGCTTGGCTACCAAATGCTATGGACACTACATAAAAACAGTGTGAAATTGCTGCAGGTTACCTGATCCCAGCCATGTGAGTTTCACCATGAAATGCTTTATTTCAGTGTAAAAACACCCAGTAAAGTTATGCCGGATACAGGGAGAAGCCATCGTGGCCAGGAAAGCGTAGTTGTGCAGCTTCTCCCCGCCCTCTCAGCTTACCTGGCACGTTTTTCCCTATAGACAAACATGGGAAAGAGCTGTCAATTTAGTTGAGAGGGCAGGGAGAAGCCAGATATTGGACTACGCTCTCCAATTTGTGGTGGCTTCTACATGTACCCAGCCCAACTTCACCAGTTGTTGTACCCTCCAACGCTGCAGCATTTCAGGGTTAGACCCACATGGTTGGGATCAGGTAACCTGCAACTTTTTGCTGCCTATTGTTTGGACAGCATAAAGTAGCTGACATGATCCCTTTAAGGAATGGTCTATTTTAAATTATTTTACATCCCTGCCATTTTTTTTTCCTTTAACTTTTCCATTGACAGCTATATTAGGGCTTGTTTTTGTGTGATTAATTTTTCTACTGGTACTATTTAATGTACTAAGGAAACCGAGAAATAAAATGTGGAGGTAAATGGTAGAAAAGATGCACTTTTTTGTGGGTTCACTGTGGAAATGTTGCATGAACTTTATTCTGGAGGTTAGCACAATTTTAGAGATACTAAATTTATAAAGTTTTTTTCCTTAAAAATTACTTTTTGAAACTACTGTGTAAAATGCATTTACTCTTTAAAAGATGCAAGAGACACTCTGTCCTGTACATTTTTGAAACATTATTAATAAAGGATTAGTTTCTAAAATATATATATATATATATAATAAATATATATATATATATATAAAATATATAATATTTTATATATATATAATATTTAGTTAGTGACAGACCGGCTACATGTAGTTGCCTGTTGCTGCAACTTGGTTGAGATATACCAGAGTGGTATATGCGACATGCCAACAAGGATACGTGGCCTTGGTGGAATAAGAGCCAGTCATATGTATTGTCAGCCACGCTAAGTGGTTGGCAAAGGTGTATCGTTAGTTTGGCTTTTCAGCCGTTCTTTGGGACGGCTCGTATTGGGAGTAGACAAAGTGTTGGGTGGGTGTCTACTCCCCATGTACCAGGCCACGTTTTAGATAGGGCTCAGGAGTCCTATCAAAAGCCAGGTCCTTCAGGTGTACAGGGGAGGGGGGGGGCGCGAGGTCTGCTGCCTGGACGTGTAGCAGCAGAGGAGCTGGAGAGGGGCTTAAGGGAAGCAGAAAGTGTGCGGTGTGCATACGTTGCTGGATACTAGGTCCAGACATTAGAGAGGGTCTCTATGTTATGTGTATTTAGTGGCTAGACGGCCTAGGATTTTATTTTGTATGTTTTTCCAAGCCTGTATAAAACCTGGCCTGTAGAAGAAATAAAGCTGGCCTGAAGCCTGAAAGAGAAGCCTGGTGTCAGCGTGACATATATTGGTGTGCTAGACCGCTTACCAAAAGCGGAGATTCCAGAGCTAAGTAACCCCGGGATGGTCCAAGATTGCGTCCGGACGCATGTGAGTCGTCACAATACGCACGCACGCACGCACACACGCACACACACACACTGTCTCTTGCATCTTTTAAAAAGAAAGATAAGTATTATAGTATTACTTGTAAATCCCATGCACAGATTTATAGCAAGAACAAATGGTGGCATGTGTGTCTTTTAATGGAAACAATGAAATGTAAATTAACAAGCTACAGGACAAAGTAACATCCTTCATATTACACTTTCTCCGTATCACAAACATTTGGCAAGATAGGTGGAAAAATATGATACATACATAAGAAGTTGAATACATTATTTGTCCAAATACTTACCATGACAATATTTCTAAGTTTCATCTAAAGCACCACATATAATGCTGATAACATGTAGCTATGCATAAATATTGCATAGTAGATATCATCATATAGCAATGGCCTTCTTAAAGAGTATCTGTCCTGGTAATACAGGCTGATGAGTTGACTTCGTTATTACATTAAAAGGGTTATGCCACGATGTAATGTTGACGTGGGATCCTCCAAAATGGTTAATCACTTTTCTAGATATATGTGATTACAAAAAGTGAAGCTTGTCAGAGCTACAGCATTGCTTAGTCCCCCTTAGTTACCTGAAAGTTTACATTAGACACGACCAGAGCAGCCCTGCAGCCTTCATGACTCAGCATGATTTGTTTATATTCTCCCCTGAGCTGATAAGGAGGTAAGCAACTCACTTCGTGGCAAAACCCCATGATGGATAAAAGATGTTTCTTTTTTTGCTAGAATACGCTTAGTACAATAATAAAAATAAACAAAGGCCTAGTCCTAGCCAGGACCCTCTGCCCTTAATTCCATAACCATTTTTACTGGATTGAAAGAAATAAGTGACTAGTAAATTGGCACAATATCACTAAAAAGAAAACGGTCTGAACTTTTACATTTGAAAGCTAAGCAATGTATTAGAGGTTTGTAACAGCTATTAAACTGCTATATATTATGTTATTTCTTTCTAAATAATACTGTAAGGACCTAGATCTAGAATGAAAAGGTCCATAATAAAAACAAAATATATACAAAAAGGAAAAAATGTTGGCAGACAGAAAATATCAGATATTAAAAATAAGATTAAGTGTCAGCATAGTACCTAAAATAAAATAATAACGACTAATTCAAACAAGTATATCTAAACATTAGATAAGAAAATAAGCAACATTAAACTATAAAGTATCCAGCTTTATTTTTTATGGCAAATTTTTTGGCATCGCCTTTAAGTCTATTAGTTCTTTTACTTACCCAGTGTACAAGTCTTGTACTCTGTATAAGCTGCTACGAAATTCTGGTTCATAACCGTTTTGACAGACAATGCTCTAACCATATACATATTTTAAATACATCACAAGAAAAATAAAGGCAGTACTGTGTGTGAACTGCAGCAGATACAAAAGAAAACATAGACCAGCAAAATCCACCTCCTGAGTTCTTTAGGATGAGATAACACCACAAAAACAATCCACATGTGCTGCACTATGCAGCAACAAAACAGAATTACTTTAGCAATGAATCACTGAAGTTCACTTCAGAAGTGCACGGTATAACGACAAGGAATGTTTGGTTGTCCGTTCTTGTTCCATACAGAATATTAAATCCCTGAGACAAACCCGAGTTGTTCTTGGAACAAATATTGATTTGGGTACGTTGAAAACTGAAGACCCAGAAGTATGATATCCCTGGAGGAAGAAAAAAAAATATATAAAAGTAAACATCTGTTAAAATAAAATTCAAAAATATAACAAGCTCTGAAAGTAATTAATTGAAGAAGCCTTCAAATAAGACTGAATATTGGCATTACTATAATATTAAATCTCCAGTTTAAATGATGTAATACAGTAGTTACAGTTTTATTCACTTTCTTTCATGACCATTGCAAAATATTTTTTAAGGTGGTACAATTAAGGAGTTTTAAACATCAAAATTATCTTCCCAAGTGTGCTCCTACTGTGCATGACCATTTGTCAACACTTTTAAATTTATTAATATTCTTTGTCAATGGTCAAGGTGTTCCCGCAGATGGACATATGGTTATGTCCTGGACATCGTGCAGGCTCATAAACAGAGCTCGCACGATCAGAGCATGGAACTAGCTGCATGTTACAGCTAGCCCCATGTTGTGTCGCCCACGACTGGAGCTCACTCCGGTTGCGGGCGATTAACCATTTGGCCGCTGCAGTCAATCGCGGCAGCTAATGATCAGATAGAGAGGGAGCTTACTGCTGCCAATGCTCTCCCTAGCAACCTGGAAGCCTAATAGAGGCTTCCCGGTTGCCTGTGATATCCTTACGCACAGCCGTGCCCAAGGACATGGCCGGGCATAGTAATTGACAGTTACAGTGCGTAGCAATACTGTTATGCATGGTAACGATGATCTATAGATCACCAATACAAGTCTCCTATGGGGACAATTAAAAAATAAAAATGTGCACCCTGTCCCCTTTGTAGATGTCGATTTTCCCAAAAAAGAACAAAAATAAAAGTACGTATATTTCATTTCCCCGCATCCGCAAGGACCTAGCCTAATAATCTGTAGCATGATGAACACTGGAAAAAAAAAAAAAAAAAAAAAAAGAGAAAAAAAGAGCCCCAGAATTGCAATTTTCATTCAACCCACAGCACATAAAATGGAATAAAAAGCGATTGAAAAGTCATATAAATGTCAAAGTGGTACCAAAGAAAACATCAGTTCATCCAGGAAAAAAGCCCTTACACAGTTCTGTATACAGAAAAAAAAAAAAAGTTAGGGCTATCAGAAGATAACTATGCAAAAATATTGTTCTACACAATGAGTTATTATTTTTTTAAAATTGCTACCACATAAAAAAAACCTATATAAATTGGGTATCGTCATAATCTTATCAACCTATGGAGTAAAACTAAAATGGCAAGTGTACTGCATGGCGAGCGCTGTTAAAAAAAAAAAAATAAAAAAAAAAACACAACACCCACATGATTGCAGTATTTTCTTAACTCTGCTTTCCAAAAAAAAGTGATTTAAAAAGCGATCAAAAAGTCTAGTCCCCCCAAAAAGTGGTTCCAATAAAAATGTCAACTCATCTTGCAAAAAACAAGCCCATACACGGCTCAGTATACAGGAAAATAAAAAAGTTATGGCTCTCATACTATGGCGATGCAAAAAGGTGTTTTCTTTTTTGAATAAAAGTGTTTTTATTGTGTAAAAGCAGTAAAAAAAAGCATTAAAAATAAACAAACTGGGTATCGTTGTAATTGTATTGACCTGCTGAGTAAAGATAACATGTCATCTATACCGCACGTTGACTGCTGTAAATAAAAAAAAAATACATAACACTACCAGGATTGCTGTATTTTCTTCATCCCGCTTCCCAAAAATAGATAAAAAGCGATCAAAGCGTCATATGAATCCCATAATGGTACCAATGAAAAGGGCAACTCATCTAGCAAAAATAGCCCATAATCAGCTCCATATGAAGAAAAATAAAAAAAAATGACTGTTAGACTATGATGACATAAAAACGCTATTTTTTACAAACGCACTTTTATGGTGTAAAGGAAATAAAACTTAAAAAATTACATCAAATTTATATCATTGTAATTGTACCCGCATTGTAAAGTAATGTCACTTATACCGCACGCTGAACGCTGTAAAAAAAAAAAACAAAAAACATTACGGCAAACTGCGTTTCCCCACCCCTCGATCCCATTTTCATGGTCAACACCAGAGAAACTGTGGAACACTTGTGTGGCAAAATTGCACAATACACTCCTAGATGAGATCCCTGATAGATATTAAATCCAAAATGCGGTAACTTCTGGAAGGTTTCACCTGTTCTGGTACTTTAGAGGCTTTGCAAATGCAATATGGCACCCATCAAACTCTGTGATCCAAAAGTTAAATAACGCCCCCTTTCTGTAAGCCCTGCCTTGCACCCAAACAGCAGTTTGGGTTACTTTTTTCCATTTCTTGGGAAAAAAAAAAAAAAAAAAAAACATTTTCAGCAAAATTTGCAGTTTGTTGGAAAAAAAAAGAAATTTAATTTTCAAAGTATAATGATAAAAAAAAATTTGTGAAACATCTGTGGGGTAGATATGCTCACTATAACCCTGGATATATTGCTTAAGGGGTATAGTTTCCAATATGAGATATTTTTAGGGGTGTTGAATACGTATAGCACCCTAGGGTGTTCTCAAACCTGAAATGGCGCCTAAAGAAATTCATAATGAAAAAGAGACCCCAAAATTCAGTAGGTGCTCCTCCTATTCTGAGATTTGTGGTTGAGTCAAATAGCGCACCAAGGCTACATATGGGATATCGCTAAAAAATTGCAGAATCGGGGGCCTCAATATTGAGTTGCATTTTCCTATTAACATCTACTATGTTCCAGTGCATAATTTAAATCTGCAAAAATGGTGAAACCACCTCAAATTTGCTTTAATTTCTGTGAAACACTTAGAGGGTTAATAAACTTAGATGGAGTCATTTATGGGGTATCCAATTTTTAGGCCCCTTAAAGCCACGTCAGAACTGGACTGGTCACTAAAATAAAATCTGTGTAGCAAATTTTCTTAAAAATGTGAAAAATTACTACTAAATTTCTAAGCCCCCTAATGTCGTAGAAAAATAAAAAGACATTTAAGAAATGATGGCAGTATACAGTAGACATATGGTAGATGCTAGTTGTAAACTATTTTGTGTGCTATAACGGTCTTACAGACAGACATTTTGAACTTTGAAAATGGAAATTTTTTTCTAAATTTTCAGGACATTTTGATATTATTCACAAATAAACAAGGATTGTATGGACCAAAATTGCTTACTAACTAAAAGCACAAATGTGTCATGAGAAAACAGTGTCTGAAACACGTAGATTGGTAAAAGTATCAATAAGTTATTCCCACATAAAGTGAAACGTCAGAATTAAAAAAACTGGGCTATGTCAGGAAGGTCAAAACTGGCTGTGGCAGTAAGGGATTAAAGGGTTTTTCTCATCATGCAGTTTCACAGTCACAGCAAGCTTTTAATTTCGTTCTGGTCCAGTCAGGCTGTGGGTGTTTTAAAACAGGATTAGCTTTTTTTGTTTTTTTCAGAATTTTTGACTTGTCACTGACAAATGCCGAAGATGGATTTTCATTAAATAAATTTTTACACATGAGGTAAAAAAAAAAAAAAGCTGTCTTTTTTTAAGAAATTTAGTCTGTTGAATGAGCTCCCCCAACCGGGGTGATATAAACTCCTTTTTTTCCTGTTTTTTAATTAGATATAGATTTTGGTCAAAAAACCCCCATAAAAAAACCTGTGTGCACTCAGGCATAAAATCTCTGGTCCCCCACTAAAAAAAAATAAAAAAATCCCCAATGTAATTTAGATAAAGTCTTTAAATTTCCCCGTCATACATGTTAAAAAATTTTAATCTTTGTACTGAGAAAACCCCTTTAACCCAAGACGTGGCCTGCTTTGGAAGAACAAAAAAAAAGCACTTTTTTTGCTCTTTAAGTCCAATTTCAAAAGCCATAACTTTATTATTCCATCCAAGTCACTGTATTAGGAAATGTTCTTTGTGTAGCCACATTATTTTAACAGCATGAGGTATGTATAATGTATTATAGAAGCACTATTCATTTCTTTCAAAGGGTTGGGGTAACAAAAACAGAAATATGCTCTTAGGGGTTTTTTTTTTTTAATTTAAGGACTGATAAATAGTTCTGAATATTTCTGGCAGACAAAAATTGTGATCAAGTACATGAACAAAAAAGACGGAACTTAGCAAAAAATTTGGCCCATAAACACCTGTCTTTTAAAAGGCCTGTTGGGAAAAAGAAATTCATGATTACATGTCAAAAGCTTTAAGAAGAAAAATGCCCCACTTATTCAAACTACTAAAACTGGGTTCGGTTTTTTTAATTTTGGAAGAAAGGGGTTTTAGGGGATTAAAAGAAGCCTGAAATACCAATTTCAGTGTCAATGCAACATTGAGGTGCTTTATAATGTTTTTTTGAAGAAAAATTGGCCAAAAAGGGGGAATCAAGACTTTTGAATCTCTCATACAAACGTTTTTTCATATTGCTCATTTTGCAGAAAGCTTTCTAATTTCCAATTCATTTTGGATACCTCAATGCTGATCAAAAGCGAATGAAAGTGACAATGTCTCAGAGGATTTGCTATCAATTTAATTATAAAAAAAAATTAAAAACTTTTGGAGCGTTTTTTTACAATTTTTTTTTTTTTAAACCTGTTTTCATCATTTATACAAAAAAATTAGGAAATGTCTAAGGAGTGAAAACATTCTAGTTTCCGTTGGCCAGGAATGTTTTGTGTGCAGAAGTCTGCTGGAAAAGTTTTTTGGGACAAAATTTTCAGAGATTACTTAGAGCATGTTAGAAAGGTTTGAGCGATCACTAAAAAAAAATCAAAAAATCGAGTTGATTTTTTTTTAAAAAGTATTTTCTTTTTTGATCATCGATTTTTTTTCTATTACCCCCCCTTTCACACCTTATTTGCCGACGATTGGCGCCGTATTCCCGCACCGGTTTTTCGTTTTTCAATACGGCGCCAATCCCCCGGGGGTCATTACGGTAATCCACTGCTCTCAAGAACATGGTTCCGTCGCTCCTCCCCGCCGGAAAAAACCCCCGGGGGGGGAAGAAAGGGGGAATCACATTATTTACGGCGCGGGGCGCGCCGTAAAAAAATGCATTGTCTATGGGGCCGGGAGGGGCGCCCCCCGCCGCGCCCCGTATTTCACGGCGGTTTTGTGCGCTCAATACGGCCACAAAACCCCCCGTGAATAAGCCGTTGAACACGGCCCTTAAAGTCAATGGGAGAAGGATGAAGGTTTTTAATTTTTGTACCGAAAAAGGTGAGTAAAACTGTAATTACCATCTATAACAGTAAAAAAGAAAATGGAGAAATTTTAAGCCTAAAAACCAGTATATCAGAGTATTTCTTTTCACAGCAGATTTCGTAAAAAGTGTCTATATCCACTACCCCCAAATCGATCAAAAGCTTTTTGGGCAATCAAAATAAAGATAGAAAGTTATCACAGCAAAATAAAAACCCCCAATACTACTTTCCGGGGATTCCCCCAATTTTGCTGCCCCCCCAACCCTAATAATCTATCTGCAGCTTTTCCTTTGTGAAATGCGGGGGAAAAATGGGTTTCCTGTTTGAAAAAAAGCACACAAGAGAGCAATTATCATTCACATTTGAAATTTTAAATTGGCGTTCAACCAGGAAATACAGGGGGACTTAATAAAACGGGTCAGGGATTTTACAGCCAATGGATCCCCTAAACCCACCCAGGGTGACATTCTTTGACCCCCCTTTTGCTCTGCATGTTTGGGCTGGCTCCAAAAATAGAGAAACAACGAAAAAATGGAGAAATTTTTTTAAGCCCCCTAAATCAGTTTTTTGGACCAGTTTTTTGAAAAAAAATCGACTCGATTTCTTTTTTTTCTCGAAAATAGATCAACACATGTTAATTCAATCACTAAAATATTTGCACTCTTAAACCCCAAAAACTTTCCAAAACAAAGTACAAAATTGTGTAACACGACAAGGAAAACTTTAAAAGGCATCTTCTTTTTGAAAATATGCTCCCTCCCAAGCCCCTCGAATCCCCCCTAAAAAAATTCAATGAAAAACCCTTGAAATTATTCCATCTCCCCAAAGTCCTCTGATTTGGCCCCATCACATTATCTGTTTCTAAAAGTCAAAAACACAAAAGGATGAAAATTTACAACCAAAAAGAGGTTAACTGAAGCTTTGGGATTAATGATTTTGTTAAAAAACAGTATAACTTCAAAAACTTTTTTGTTTTTTTCAGTCTACCGACGAATATCCTACCCCCTCAGAAAATCGCTTTGTGGTTCAAATGACAAAAATTGCACAAGCACCACTTCCCCCTGGACCGCGGGGGAAAATGGTCGCGCCCTTATACTGAAATCCTGCGGCACTTCCTCTCCAGGACCTTCTGCTACCCACGGCTGCCGACACCCTGTGCCACCACTTCCCGTTTTGGGCTGGCCCCCACCTGTCTTTAATGTCAAAGGCCCCACACACATTTTGCCCAAGACAGGCCAGCCCCGGGGATTTTAAAGAACTTCCTGTATTTGCTCGGGGCCCAGATTGTTGTTCTTCTTTTATCTAAAACCCCTTGGTTTACTGCTGCTTTTCTCTGCACCTGTGAAATTTAAACCCTTTTGCTGCGCCTAAATTTTTTTGTTCCGCTTCGGGGCTACTGTCACTGCAAGCAACCACGTAGGGTAACGACTTGGGAGAAAAACCTCACAGCCAAGCCCCATCCCCCTTGCATGGCCGTGTATATACGGGGGGGCCCCCCTTAACTCCCCCCCTGGTGTGGTTAGAGTAAATGCTCAATCGTGACCCAGGGGACCAGATCTACACCTCTATGACAAAACATCGCATGGATGGGGGGCCCATGGTTCTCAGTGTTTTTTTCATGAAAAAACCCCCATTCAAAAATGACAAAATCACAGCCCCCAAATGATCTGGAGACTCAAGGGAGAACCCCCTAGGGTCAGCCCGGTCGGGAAAAAGGGCAATACCTTGCCACCCCATCTAGCATGCAGATGTATTGGTTATGAATGGTCACATGACACTTGGTTCCTTTCACATGCCAGGATTTGGGGCAGTCATACCGGTTCTGCAGGGGCATTTTTTTACAATAATCGATTTTCATTTTTGATGTACCAAAGGACCCACTTTTTGCCTTTCTGTGACCTTCCGTCTCTCTGCATCTCTGTTCAACCCTGCGAAGACACTCGACACTCTAAGCTAAGTGGCTACTTCTGTCTGACAGCATCCTGCTTTAATCTCACAATAGCGAGGGGACTGTTGATTAATTTTAAGGGGACATCGTTTTTAAGGCGAAAAAAAAGACAGAAATCCATCAAGTTAGCCCATTGTGCTACAATTTTACCACAGGAAGGCAAAAAACTCCCCGATTTAACCAATTTTCCTCATTTTAGGGAAAAAATAATTCTCGACTCCCAAATTTGGGAGAATAAAAACCCGGATCAAAGCCCTCCGCCAAATCCTGGTCATATAACTTTTATATTATTGCACCTAAAATGCATCCAGACCCTTTTTGAACTCTGTTAGTGAATTCACCCGACAAGTTGCTTTGGCAAAAAGGTTCCCATTCACGCTCTTACAGTAAGGAATCCCTTTCTATGTTTTTGTAGAAACATTATTTACTCTTTTCATAGGGCCCCCTTGTTCTCTATACATCCTGGGTATAAAAGACCTTAATATATTTATACATAATTATTAAGTCCCCCTGAACCTCTTTTCTCTAAATTAAAAAACCCTAATCTCTCATCTTTCGGGTATTACAGCCACCCAGTCCTTTTTTTTTTTGTTCCCTTCTTTTAACTTGTTCAAGCTCTACAATTCTTTTCTGTAACTGGTGCCCCAAAAATGTCACCAATACTCTATTTTGTCTGACCAGTGACTTGTAAAGGGGTTTTTTGGGGTCATGATGTCAAAATGAAACAGCATAATGATGGATGTTTAAATCTCAATTCAAAGTGATCCCCTAAATTTTTTGGCATTCAGGGGTTAAAGGGGTTTTCTCCTACAAGATTTTGGGTTTTTAAATTTTTTGATCTTTAAAAAAAAAAGCAGCTTTGCAAATATTTTTCATTCAAAAATTTTTCCCCACGATTTTGAGTACCCCGTTAGTTTTACTACATCAGTCCCCAAATTTTTATAGCACCGACCTGTTGATCCTTATTACTGGCTGTCAGGTCCCAAAAGACTCACACCCTTTAAAACTGGTTGAGCAGAGAGCCCCCCCCCCACAAATCTTCTGTAGTCAGGGGGGGGGCTCTGGGTCTGTGTCCTTACTGCCGGATTTAAACCCTTTTTTTGTGCCGCTTCCTCCTGCTCTCTACACAGTTTAAGGCAGCAGTGACCCTGTCGGTTACTATAATCATGATGTGTCTTGGAAATTTGGGGATCTAATACTGTACAGATCAGGGATGTGAATACTTTTTGCTCTCCGTATTAGGAGACATCCTGAGTAAGTAAAAACTGCCCTTGTTGTTTTCTGGAGATTGGGACTTGTAAGCTAAGAGGGATATGGAACACATGCATCCCCCCCGCTCTATTTGCACACCACTTCACATTTCCCCTCTACACCATAGATCACCCTCCCTGCAACAGCCTAGCAGGGGACACACAGGGTGAACTTGAGACAAAACCCCCTCCCCCCCCCCTTATAAAATTACTTTAGCGGGCTGTGTGCTATGGAGGGGGGAGGGGGGCAGAAAGACAACCAAAAACACCCCCCCTCATTTTTTAAACCCTTAAACCAGGGACAGGGACGGGCTGAAAGCTCGAAATAACAACTTTTTTAAAAATCTGTTTTTAAATTTTTTTTCCTTTAAGCTTTTTGTTGGAAGTTTAGCAATTTTTTCAAAAAGTACTGAAACACTAAAACATTGGGGACATGTGCATTCAAAAAGTCTTTTTTTATTTTCCTTAAAAAAAAAAAAAAAAAAGAAAAAGAAATTAAGAAATTTTCTTTTTTCATCCGAAATTTCAAGAAAAAAGCCAAATACCCCAAATTTTTTTGTGAGTAGGGGAATTCGGACGACCTCTTCCTTTTTACCCCCCAAAAATTTACACCCACTTTTTAACAAAGAATTAAAGCTTCACCGGGAGATAGATCCCCAAGCCCCCCCCCCCAAAAAAAAAAAAGCCAAACCTTTTTTCCAAACTCCTCCCCCGCCCCCCATCCCCCAATTTTCCCTAAATTTTAAACCTAAGCGGGTGGACATTTTTAATCCTTGGAGGGAGGAACGCACCCCCCTTTGGGGGGCAGTCTGAAACCTGTACCTTTTGCGGGTGGCATACTAAGTTTTTTCTTGAAAAACTGCCCAGTTGGCCCTACGGGAAAGGCCCAACCCCTGGGGAAAAAGACCCCCCTTTGCCCCATGCCAAACCCCAATTGGGTCAACCTCAGTTTTTAAACTGGCCTCATTTTTTAAGTCTCTGCCTTCTTGGTTTCTTTTTCCTGGGAAAAATTTTATTCCCCGTCCAGGGTCTCCGGGTTTTCTGTCTGTCAGTTCTTCCGTTTCGAAACCCCCTTTTGGGTTTTTCCAATTTTTAAAGGGGGGAAATTTTGGGAAGAACCCTTTTTTGGATACCAAAAAACCAAACCGCGGGACACAACGGGTTTTGGAAGGTCCCACAAGGAGAAAAATTTTTTTTATTTTTTCCCCTTGCTCCACTAAACATTTTCCCCCCGGGGTCCTGGGGGTAACAGCGGAAATCTGGGGTTTTAAGGGAAAAAATGGATGCCATTCATGCGGGCCTCCACCACTTGTCTGGGAAACCTTGCTTCTTCTCCAAAGCCCAATCCTATACGGGCCCCTATGGCCTTTTCCCCCCTGGCAACAATGCCCCTTTCCGCCCTGTACCGGAGACCCAGCCCCATATCAACCTACTTCAAAAAAATAAGTGTAGGGCCATCATCGCAATTTTATCCTTCCCCCCCAGTCCATAAAAACCCCCAAACCCCCAGAGAATTCCCCGGGCCGGGAAAGCAAAAGGGGGTTTAAACATAGGGGTACTGCCCGCGATGTTCTCTGTGGCCCCTACCCCGGACCGGGCACACTCAATGCTGATACCCCTTGACGACTTTCCTTGTACTGAACCCCCATCTGACACTTACCCTCCACGCCCCCCTTCCTCCGTTCCTCACGGGTCTTTTCCTTTGTGTGCACAACTTCCTCCCGGGGCTTTTGTGTGCGGGCTCTTTAAGTTTTAAAGGGCCCAAAAGCACAAAAATTTGGGTGCTCCAAGGGCTTCCAGCCCCCCGGGGAAACTTAAAAAACTTCCTTCTTTGTATTTTCCAATGACTAACATTTTTTTAAACGGGTATATTTTTAAATTAAAATTTTTTCATAAAGATATAAAAAAACAAAAAAAACCCAAAAATGCCATAAACAAATCAAGTATAGTAAATAAAAGAAAATTATGTAATATTACGGGAAAATGCTCAGAAATAAAGAAAAGAAAAAAGGGCAAAAAAATCAAAAATCCAATAAAACATCCCAGTCAAAGAGGGGTAAATAGCAATGAGGGCAGACCAACCGTCAGCGAGGAAAAATCCAAATTTAAGTGAGGGCACAGCCCTTTACAAAATGAAAAAAAACCACAAAAAAAAACAGGGAAAGACAAAAAAAAACACGACACAAAAGGAATTAGAAATATTAAAAAGGAATTGCAATCCAATATTATGTCCAATAATAACAAAGGCATGAAAAATGCATTAATTTCCAAATTTTTTATAATTTTTTTACGGCGGTAAAAATTAATTTCCCTACACCTGAGATTCCTAAGGACTAAAAATTTTGAGGCTTTTAAAAACCCCTTAAGGCCCTTTGCGGATTTTTTTTGTTGTCGACACTTTCTTTTTTATTCCCCCGCCTTCCCAAGCCCTAACTTTTTTATTTTCCCACCCTACAAAAAAAATTTTGGGGGCCCTTTTATTTGCGGGATAAAACCTCTAATGGTTTTTTCATTTGCACTACAGAATATACTGGGAAATTTAAAAAAAAAATTCCCAAAGGGTGGACCAATTTGGCAAAAAAAAAACGTATTTAAAGCCTTTTTTTGGGGGTGTTTTTTTTTTTTACAGCGTTCAATTTTGGGTAAAAAAGGGTTATCTGTTTTCCCAATGGGGTTGATGTAATCCGGAAAAACCAAACTTTAAAAGGGGTTTTTCCATTATTTTTTGGGTGCCATAAAAAAATTCCAAACATTTTCTATTTTTAAAATTTTTTTGCCCCATGGGAAACCATTTTCTGGGGAACCAAAAACCCTTTTTTTGCACTAACACCAGGGGACTTGATGGGGGAAAAGCATTTTTGGGGGTTCAAGCGTATTTTGGGTTTTTGGTTCCCCATTTTTGCAAAAGTGAGCCTTTTTTTGATAAAATTTTTTTCCCCAATTTTTTATAGGACATAAAATTTTCCCAAAAAAAAAACGGAATTTTGCCCTTTTGGGAAATTTTTTTTTTTCCTTCTGTTTTTTCAGTATACGGGATAAATATATTTTAATAGATCAGACTTTTTTGGTTTCGGCGATACCAAATTTTGCGTAACCCTTTTTTACTTTTTTTTTTTTTTTAAATTTTTGTAAAAGGGCCCGAAAGGGGGGGGGTTTTTTAACTTCCAAATTTTTTTTTTTTTATTTTAATTTTGAGTCCCCCTAGGCGCTCAAATCTTTTTATACAGCCTAATGCTTTGTATAGACAATGCTTTAGGGTTACCAAAAAGGCGGTTTCCCCCTTCCGCCGGGGGGCCAAAAAGGGGGACAACGAAAACTTTGGCAGCTTCCACTACCATGTTCAGTTATCGGGAACACCGCGATTTTCGTCGTCACGTAAAGAAACGGTGCGGGGCACCTTTTTAGAAAACACAATTTGTGAAAAAAGTACTGAAAATTGACATTTAAAACACTTTAAATTTCCTTAAATGAAGAGAGGGGTCTCATTTTAAATTTAAAAAAACATTTCAAAAAATTTTACATTCATACCCAGAAATTTTTAATCAAAAGCTGACTATCCCAAAATTTTTGTGAGCGAGCAGTTTATATAATTGGGAACCAAATGCTACGGAGCATGCCTTTTTTCCCCCAAGAAAAGTTTAAAAACCTGCTATCCCGGGGTCCTTTGGAGTAGCTCACCCACAACTTTTTTGAAAAAACCCCCTTTTTCCAAGTTATCTGTTTCCCAAAAAAGAGAAACTGCAGATCCTTTGCACACATGAAAATGAACACATTGTTACCCAGGGTTGCCCCCCTTTTTTTACCCCAAAAATACCAGCCAAAATTTTAAAAAGGGGGGTGGGGTTAAAAAAAAAGTGTTTTTGGATTAAATTTAAAATAGTTACATATATGGTTTTAAAAAAAGACAAAATGTCCATCTTGGGAAAAGGGATTACCTATTGGTTTATGATTGCTTATAAACCAAAAACACACGGTACTTTTTTCCCCCAAAGGGGCCTGGGAGCAATTTTGCCTTTCAGATAACCCTTTGGGACTCCTAAAACGTTTTTTAAAGCAATACAAAAAATAAGATTACGTTACGAACAATCCACAACTTTAAACCCGAAATTTGGGGAAATGAAGCTGGCTGTTGCCTGTGAATATATTTATTTTTAATTTTTTTTTTTGGGAAAAAATAAATGTTTAAATAGAGGGTTTGGGGGTTCAAAAAACTGTTTTTTAAGGTACTTAGGATTTTTTAATGTTAAACAATCTTTTTTTAAAAATCAGAAAGGCTCTTTATAAAAAACAAAAACGAACATTTAAAACCTGCTTTAAGTACTCAATATAGGAATAATTTTTTTAAAAGTTTAAGACAAGAGGCATAAAAGGGAAAAAACAAAGGAATGAAATTTCTATGGAAACGAATTTTCCAAGCCAAAAAACCTTTCCTTTAAAATTTATTGCCCGAAAAAACTTGTTATTAAGTACAGAAGTCATATTGGGAAAACTGAGGTAAGGGGCTTATATGGGGCCCTTTCCCCTAGTCCCCTAATGGTGACATGTAGGAAAACGTCCCTTTTGGGCTAAAGGGTTTCCTTGTTTGGGCCATACAACCAATCAAGATCCCCTTTCATTTTTTCAGAGCATTAAATGAAAAAAAAGGGGGTTTCTGATTTTGGGGGCTATGGGAAAAAAAGAAAGTCTTAACCTAAACAGTTGTCATAACGGCCCCCTAAAACATTCCTACAATTTTTCCATGGCTTTACTTTGGGCCTTTATAGAAGGCATGATATTTGGGGTTTTCCCCCATTTCCTTAGTACTTTCCCAAAAAAAAAAGAAAAGTGGTGGGGGGACAATACCCCTTTGGGATGTTTAAAGTTTTTCATCCTTTAAGGGGGGTAAAAATTAATAAAAATTATAAATTTTTTAGCACTTTACAATACCGAGTAAAAAAAATTGGGAAAACCCAAAAATGTAAAAAGACATATCATGATTTTTCCCCCACTATTTTGAAAATTAAATCAAATAAACCCTTTTCCCCTGTTAGGTCCCAATTTGGATTACCAAAAAAAATTAATTTTTTATTTGCAAATGCCCCTTTAAAAATGAGAGGCGAAACTTTAAAAAGGGATTTTTACTACTTTCTGCAAAGTCCAAAAAAGGGTTTTATACAAATTTGGGTTCTAAGGGTTTACACAAATTTGGGGCAGCCCATATGATGATGTCTGTCTTTTGGGAACTTCCAGTTTATTGGAAAAATCGGATTTTGAAACACAAACTTGGATTTTTTTTATAAGCACACCAGAAAAAACGAAATTTTTTGGGGTAACATCATGGGAAAGTCTAAAAAAATCAGCCAAGAACAACAGAAAAAATTGTGAAAAGGGGCACAAGTTTGGGGTCTTTCCCTTTGGGTTCAATTTCTAAATACCTGAAGGGGGCCTCATTCACCTGTACAAACAATTATATGCCCAAATACAAATAAGATGGGGAAAGGGAAACCATCCAAAACCGCTCAGGAAGGGAAAAAAGGGGGGGGTTTTGTGTCTCGAGAAAAAACGTGCTTTTGGGTTTAACATGTGCATATCAAAACCCCAAAAACAAAAACAAAAAAACCTTTTTAAGAAGCGGCGGGGAAACCCGGGAAATTGTTTTCATTATCCCCAGTGACACAATTTCAAGAAATTTGCAACCCCTGGCTTAAAGGGAACTCCCGCCCGGAAAAAGCCTTACCCCCAAAAGAAAAAATATAAAAGCCCGATCAATTTTTTGGGCCCAAAAGTACATAGGAACAAAGACCTACATTTTTGGGGGACTTTCCTTGGTCTGGGAAAAAATTTTTTTCCATAATGGCCATTTTAAACCCTTTGGGGGAAAAAGGGGGAAATTTGGAAGCCTAAGAAAAACCATTTCCCCAAATGTGAAACATGGGAGTGGGAACATCATGTTGTTTGCCCGCAGGAGGGCTGGTGCACTTCACAAAATAGATGGCATTATGAGGGAAAAAAATTTTTGGGGGTAAAAACTTAAGCAACATCTCAAGACACCCCCAAGGGGGGGGTTTAAAACTTGGGTGGAAAAAGGGTTTTTTTCCGAATGGGGGAATGACCCGAAGGGGAACTGACAAACTGGATACAAAGGGTTTAAAAAGGGCAACCAAGGGCCCAATGTTTTTGATTTGGGCCCTCACAAACCCAAACTCAAACCTATTGAAAATGTATGGACAAAGGGTGAAATGAAACCCGGGGCGAGCAAGGCTAAACCCACAAACATGGCCCCCGTTACAAACCCTTCTTTTAGGAGGAATGGACCAAAAAACTAAAATGTTTGACCCAAGTCCCAAAATTTAAGGGCACTGCTACCAAGTAAATAAGGGCAAAAAAATACTAGGTATTCGAAAAGGCTATCACCTTTTACTTTCTAAACCCCTAAAAAAAAGATCCCTAAACGGAGGGAAACCCCATTTTAACACCATCAACCCCTGAAAGGTTCCCCCTTATAGGGGGTTACAAACCCAACCCCTGCCAAATTTGTATAAACCCCCTGATTCCTCCTTTGGAATAACACTGGAGTTCAGGGCTCTTTCTGATTGAACAAATCAGGTATTTTTGAAGCAATATAAAATTTGGGTTTTTTGAGTTTGTGTATTTTACTTTAATTGTAAGGACAATTGATTGTAATACTTTTTTTGACCCCTGAAGTCCTTGAATTTGGGGGCGAAACCTTTTTGGGGGGTTTTTCTTGGGGCACATTTTTTTTTGGCGCTTTTTGTGTACTTTTTTTTTAACATTTGCTATAAAAATACTGCTATTATTTTCCCCTGCATAGAAAATTTTTTTTTATTTTGGGTCAATCTGATGTTTAAAAGGGAGAAAAGGTTTTGGTTTGGGAACTCCGTTTTGGGATCTTCCCTTTAAATGGGAGAAAGTTTTAGGGGATAAACCTAGTCAGAATCCTAGTATTTTTGTGTCCTTATTTTTTATAGTAAGGTTTTCATATTTTTTAAAAAATTTTACAATTAAAGGTTATATTTTTTTAAAGGGAATTTTTTTCTTGGGGAAATTGGGTTTTACTGTTTTAACAAGGGTGTACACTGACTTTAAAATTTAATTTAAAAATTCATATCTCCAGTGTTTCCCCTAAAAATATATAATACAAATCTACAAAAATGTGAGGCTGTATTTACCTTTGCGGAAACTGTGTGAGTAAACAAACACGTGTCACCGCATAATCAGCGACTGCAGCAGTGACATCCCATGAAATTTACATGGAAGGTAAACAAAAAAGACCTGGGAACTCACGCTAGAATGGAGGAGAGGAAAAGGAAGTAATTTTTTTTTTATTTTATTGGCACCAGTAATTTTATTTAGTTTTAAGATAGCCAACAACCCCATTAAACATCAATTCACATCCTCTCTATCCCAGCTGCTGATTCTATGGTTTTCTTATACAGCAACTTTTTACACCCTTTGCAAACAAACATTTTGGGTCCCCCATATAATACAATAATATTGGATTGGCTCATATCTCCCCCAAAAGGGCCCATTAAAATAAGAGGGATAACAGACAGCCTTGGGTAGCTCCCACGGGATACAGAAAAACCCCTTTCAATGGAACCTAAAGGCTAAACAAAGGGTAAATACAAACCATGATCTTCATGCACTTTCCCATGACCAATTTTAATTATTAACTGTGCTTGGAACCCCCCCAAGGACAAATCAATTCCTTCCTGCATTGATAAAACCACGTACTTTTGCGGGGTTGACAGCTGTACAGTCAGTTTTTCTTTGAGTATTTACAGATAATTTTTTTTTATTTCAAGATTTAAAATAAATAGTTTACTCCCCCAAAAGAAAAAAAAAAGATTCAAAACAAGGGAATTGGCATTGTTTGACCGTTAAATATCCATTTGGGGGGAAAAAATTGGGTAAACAAAACCTCCCTGTATAAAAAAAAAAACAAAATTTCTGAGTAGGTTTTTTTGCAGTTATGAAAAGAAGGAGTATTCTTTTTCTATAAAATGTTGTTATCTCCAAGCATCTAGAAGATCCACTGTGAAGAGGCCATGATCTTATTAAAGTCATCAGCAATAATTAGGATCCTATTCTGTACTTGTTAAACTGCTTTTAACCCTTAAAGGAAATTCACATTGCCTAACTTCCGGGTAGGCGATGCGAATGAGCAGGCTATGCTTGTGCTTAGCTAGATGTTGTAACTCAAGTAGAAGAAAAGGGGCCAGTCGACAAGCACAGCCATTTCTCTATTATCTGCAGCCAGCTTGTTCCCGTTTCCTAACCCGGAAGTTTGAGATAGAAATAAACCTTTAAGATCCCACCTATTTTGGCCATAAGGACACTTGCAGTTTTTTTCAATAATTTGTCACTTTCCAAACCATTACTTTTTATTTTACATTACCTTTAAGTTGTATTTTAGTAGCACCATTTTAGGCACATGTAATGTTTTGCAAAAATTTCAATTTCTCTTGTGAAGACGTGTGGGTGGCACAGCAATCTGCCATATTTTGGAGGTTTTGGGATCTTGTTTTATAGGTTCCGCCCAGCAGTGTAAATGAGATTTTGACTTATACTGTAGATCAGTATGATTGTAATAAATATATATCAATATTAAGATTTACTACTTTTGCATAATAAAACACTTTTTATTTTATTGCTTCCAAATTATGAAACCCATAACACTTTTTCAGACCTTGATGAACTGGTAGAGCTTTTTGTAGATTGAGTTTGAATTGTCTTTGGTACCATTTAGGGGCACAAACTAATAAGAAGCAGCCGAAAAAGTAAATAGTGAACTGTCAGTGTTGCATATGTTAAAAAAAGAGTTTAAATGTGTCTCATGGACACAAAGTAGTGCGAGTTTGGCTTCAATCCAAAGTAGAGAGTATTTGTATGGGCTGTTGAGACCTTTAGGCTAGGGCTACACAGCATAGGACAGAAAAAGTGTTGAAAACCAAAACCTAAAAACCGCTTTGAATCTGAGCATCTGGTCAGTTTTTTTCTCAAAAGCAGTTGGTTTCTGATGAGTTTTTTGGGTGTTTTTAGTATTTTGTTGGCGTGGTTTCTTGGGCGTTTATTTTAGGCCGTCTTTGTGAAAGGTTCTCCTTCAGATTTTCAGAGATTTCTGAATACTAAAACCACAGAAAATCTGACAGAAAGCCTGTGCTGTGTAGACATAGCCATAGACTTCAATAGTAAATTTTCTTCCGGACTCAGGCTTATTAGGAACATGTTGTAAAATCTGCCGATGTCTACACATCACAGGAATACCATCGGATTTTCTTCAGATTTAGTATTTTGAACCTGCCGAAAATCCGACAGTATACTGTATACTGTACTGCATAGACAGCAATAAAAATCAAAAAAATAAAAAATCGGTGCTGTAGTCTATACAGCATTGATTTTTTTTACCATCTGGTTTAAAATCTGGTGGAATATTCAACATGTTGTATATTCCACTTGGATTTGCCATTGTGTAAGTGAAATTCAGTCTTGGCATCTACATTTGCTGCTTATATCCACTGGGCTGTTTTGAGCAGCAGAGAATTCTACAATTTTTTCCCTATAAACCATAGACTCTTTCTACAAATTAAGGAATGCAGACTGAACATGTTGTAGTGACTCTCTGAAAGGGGTTCCACCTCCTTTAAAAAGCATACTAACAGCTCCTGGACCCCTAGTAAAGTAAAACAAAAAAAAAGTAGACTACCCCTTCCTCTGGTCCAAGGTTCCAGCACCAGCATCTTCTCAGTCTTCTGTTGGCATTGTCACTTCCGAGTAGGGATGTCACTACTGCAGCTGCCGATTGGCTTTCAGCACATTCTACTAATTTTGCATCGCCCCCAACTGGACATTTTT
>JAODAL010009741.1:77500-108998 GCA_025379985.1 Phyllomedusa bahiana | reverse complement strand
TCTAGGGGCGCTGGTGGCGATTCTGTAGTTTGTCCCTTCGCGCTTTCCGTCCGCAGCGCCTCGCACGTAATCACCTCCTTCGTCTGTGATACGCTCACCCCATCGGCGACATTGTCCAATCAGATGGCAGGACTACAACTCCCGGCTTCCTTCGCGCATGCGCAATGCTGCTGGCGCGCCATCTTGACAGCGGGAGCTGCAGTCAAACCCCCCGGATCTGCGCTGGATGAGCGCTCCGTAAGCCTTCGTTGCACTGCACGGGGGGGACGTCCGCCGTGGCAGGAGTAGCCGGAGTCATTTAGTACGAGTCACGGCCCCTCCTCACAGCGTGAGTGGGGCTGAAGGGAGTGATGCCTTCTAGTGTTCTCCCCATCAGGGCTGTGTGATTGCCGGGAACAGGATGCCAGTGGTGTGGCCAACTCTCCTGGACTTCAGCCGAGATGAATGTAAAAGGATCCTCCGTAAACTGGGTGCGTTTTCTTTACGTTATTCCCGTTATTTCGCTGAGATTGCGACTGCGCATGCGCGGCTGGCTTTTGTGTGTGAATTTGGCAAGCCACGCCCCCTTTTTATGACGTCAGCGCCCAGCCTGCTTCTCACTGTAAACATTCTGGCAGCGAAGCGCGGGCGCAGATCCTCCAGGTGGGCGCGCGCCTGCGCAGTAGCGCTCTGCTAACAAGAGCATGCCGGGAGTTGTAGTTTTACGCAAATAGTGTTAAGCAATGTACAGCTGTATCCCATGTCTTTCCTGCTACAATGTTTCATCTCTTCTTTGATGTGGAGTCCATTGCTCCCTGATTTTAGTCAGGTTTCATTGCCACAGACATAGACCCTGCTTTTACCTTTACCTGGCTGCTGTCTGTGTGTTGTTTGTTCACTATAGTGGTGTCAATAAAGCTGTTTCTGTTCTCCTGAGCCTGCAGGAACCGGTTCACTCTTTAGCTCCCACTGTAGAAGTTGGGGACGAGCTCCCAGTGGGACGTGGCTGCTGGGTTTGGGGTATTTGTCAGACCCCCTGTTGTCATGTCCCAGCCCCCGATATGGTCTCTGCTTGTAGCCGATGGATGTGACCCTCAGGGCGAGCACTGATGGGCAGTACATGGGCATTTTGCTTGTTAGTCTTTTTAAAGGGGTTGTGCCACGATGTAATGTTGACGTGGGATCCTCCAAAATGGGTATTTAATCACTTTTCTAAATATGTGATTAAAAAAAGTGAAGCCTCTGAGCGCTGCAGCCTGACTTAGATGCCCTTAGTTTCCTGACTGTTTACTTTAGCTACCACCAGGAGCTGATCTGGCAAGCTCCTGGCCATGCTTGCGTTGTTTGCACTTGTTATCTGATGGCAGGACACAGGAACGAGCTTTGAAGGGAGGGGGAGAAAAAAAGCGGTGTTACTAGCTTTGTTTCTGTGTCAGAGCCTGTGTCTGCTGTATAGAGAATCCGCTGGTTGTAATGTAATTATCTGAGTAAACATGCAGACACTCCCTGCTCAGCCCTCCTCCCTCCCCCTCTGTCTGTAGTTAGTAAAGCTGCCTGCTCGGAGCTTATCTTTACTCCTGAGCAGATAAGAGGGAGAAAACCAAACCGGTAGAGCTTGTGCACAATACAGTTATCCTCTGTGGTTTAGCCTAACAATGTTTGCTCAACTACAGAGACTGAATATCAGCCTCAGGAGCGTGCATGGGAGGTGGGTGATGACATCACAAAACCCCCCTTTTTCAAGGCTCAAGAGGGGAGTATCAGCCTGTTAGGTGAGGAAATCAATTCTTGGCAAAACCCCTTTAAAGAGACCATACACAGTTTATCTCCTCTACTTACTATGCAAGATATTGTTCTCTATTATCAGCCAATTTTCCATCTTAACCCACTTAGGGACCAGAATACGTCAGCCAGAATGGGCTGTTGGGGGAGTCCGGTGCTGGATGAAGCCGGGAGCCTGGTCAAAGCCAGGACCCCGCTCTATTGGTTTAGAGTGGGCAGACCTCAGACTGGAGCTGATTAACCCCTTAAAAGGGTTATCTCACTACCTTGATTCATCTCACCTCAGTCCTGTTTTCTTGGTTTCACTTTTTATTCAGGGGTGTGTTTACTGGCTTCAGTAGAAGCCAGGTCTGTAGCTATAGCAACCAGTGCTGGTAGACTATCAGGAGAGATCAAACAGGTCTGTAGCTATAGCGACCAGTGCTGGCAGCCTATCAGGAGAGATTGAACAGGTCTGTAGCTATAGCAACCCGTGCTGGCAGCCTATCAGAGGGATCGAACAGGTCTGTAGCTATAGCAACCAGCGCTGGCAGCCTATCAGGAGAGATCGAACAGGTCTGTAGCTATAGCACCCAGCGCTGGTAGCCTATCGTAAGAGATAGCACAGGTCTGTAGCTATAGCAACCAGCGCTGGCAGCCTATCGTAAGAGATAGCACAGGTCTGTAGCTATAGCAACCAGCGCTGGCAGCCTATCAGGAGAGATTGTACAGGTCTGTAGCAATAGCAACCAGCGCTGGCAGCCTATCAGGAGAGAACAAACAGGTCTGTAGCTATAGCAACCTGAGGAGCTGATACAGCCCATACAAGAGGGGATATCTAGGAATAGCTCAGACACTGGTAATGGACACATATTGCAAAGTGACTTGTTTTTGCAAGATCTTCAACATAAAAAGCAGCAATCCTTGTAGTGAGACAACCCCTTTAAGGACTAGACTTTTTTATTTTTGTGTTCCTTGTCCTAATTTTTTCTCTTCGTCTTACCAGAGCCGTACCTTTTTGTATTTTTCCATCTCCCTAGACACATGAGGGTTTGTTGGTTGTTGAACAAAATAGACTTTCAAATGTTGTCATTGACCGTAGAATACACTGGGAAACCCTCCCACCAAAAAGAGCAATAAAGTTGAATTGCCTAGAATAGATAAGACTTAACTTTTACTATACTCCTATTAGAAAACACAAAACCCCCTATAATACCTTTTAGGCCCTAAAAGCTCTATCCTGTTCCCTGCCTACCACAATAAGGAGCACCCGCCCCAATAAGGGCGGCCCCACAGGAACCTAACCTAGATGTCTCTATTGTGCCCTATTATATTCAATATCTCACTTGCAATGTAGGGATTTCAAAATAACAAAATAGGACTATAATCTTGCAGGACTACAGTATAGTAGGAATATGGATGTAAGATCATATTCTTTGGAGCGTATGAGGATAGAAAAGTAGCTTCATGAGAAAACTGAAATCTTCCTGTTCGTACTAACCGAATGGTATTTTGGAATCCCTAAGTTGCAAGTGAGATATTGAATAGAACAGAGTAAAATAGAGAGAGAGACATCTAGGTTAGGTAGGAAACATGGTGTTTTTGTGTCTTCTTTTTGGTTTTAATAGAAGTATAGTAAAAGTTTAAGGGGTCGTCTCACTACAGGGATTGCTGCCTTTTATGTTGAAGATCTTGCAAAAACAAGTCAATTTGCAATATGTGTCCATTAACAGTGTCCTACCTATTCCTAGAGATCCCCTCTTGTATGGGCTCCATCAGCTCCTCAGGTCGCTATAGCTACAGACCTGTTCTCTCTCTCCTGATAGGCTGCCAACACTGGTCACTATAGCTACTGACCTGTTCAGTCTCTCTTGATAGGCTGCCAGCCAGGGCTGTGGAGTCGGCAAGCCAAAGCCCCGACTCGATCCTGACTCCTCATAACGGCGCATGTTTAAGTGAACTTTACTGTAGTAAAATGGTAACATCGCTGTTTATCACCTTATGATACAATAATCAACTATTAAGTAGAACAGACACTGACAAGCAAAAGGGTAACAGTGTGGGATCTTTGAACATGTGGGTAAGCCAAAGCCCGAGAGTTGAAGAAAAAGCTGTATTTGTATCCAAGTCCAGTCTGCACCAACATTGGGAATGCGTAGAAGAGACCTGGGATCAGATTTGGTCAAGATGCTTGAATCTGATCCCAGAGCCCAGAAGGATTCAGGCAGAGCTGAAAACCAAAGGTGGATTTCCCAAATACTAACAAAATAATAGAAATTAACATTTTGATTTTTAGGAGCAAAACAGTAACAATGCAGTTACAGGAAAGAATCTGCAGAACTAAGCAGATGCTAAATACTTGCAAGTCACATTTATGTATAAGATAGGTAAGATGACTGTATATAAAATTACAGTAGCCTCATGTACAAAGCTGTAGTGGATGGAGAGGTATGGAGCCTGAAAGTCACAAGTTCAAAACATTGTTACCCTTTTGCTTGTCAGTGTAAAATATATTTATTGGATTCGACTTTAGAGCACAAAAAATGGTAAATATGCAAAACACTACAGGAACATTTGTGGAGTCTCTGAATTTGTTCTGAGAAATAGTATCGCCTCCATCAGATCCTGCATACATAACCTCAGATCTGATCTCATTATTTCCAGGCTAGAGAACGGCCTCTCTACACTAACTTGGGTTGGGAGGAAAACGGTGACCACAGGGGCCACACCTCTAGCAATGTCGGGGTATAAAGGAATTGCCTCAGCCACAGTCAGTTTTGAGGAATGGTTAAACTCTTCTACTTCTTTGAAAGCAGGTGAAAAATTCTGCTGAAATCTGTTTGTCCTGGTATCGGAATCTTTTCCTCTGGGGCAGCGCTTTGCCTGCTCCATGTCATCAATTACACTCCTCATGTGATGAGGCTGAAGATATGGGAGCAGGAGCACTGGCCGGACCCAATTCCTCTTGCTCTTTGCATCAAACTAACTGGACCAACTTATTATATATTTTGGGAGTCGGAGTCGGTCCCTTTTATGACAACTCCGACTCCTGCAAAATAGGCACCGACTCCGACTCCACGACTCCGACTCCATAGCCCTGCTGCCAGCGCTGGTCACTATAGCTACAGACCTGTTCAGTCTCTCCTGATAGGCTGCCAGCACTGGTCGCTATAGCTACAGATCTGTTCAATCCCTCCTGATAGGCTGCCAGCACTGGTTACTATAGCTACAGACCTGTTTGATCTCACCTCATTGGCTGCAGGCATTGGTTGCTATAGCTACAGACCTGGTGTCCTCAGCAGCTCTGCACTGCAGGCCAGTAGAGCCCAGTGAGCACTGAATTCAAAAATGAAATCGGGACTGAGGTAAGATGAATTAATGTAGTAAGACAACCCCTTTAAAGAGAACCTGTCACATAGGTTACGCCCCCCTTGCTGAGGACAGCACAAGCCAGTGTCAGACCTGCTGTTCCCAGCGCTGTGTCCCTTATTCTGTAAGATGCTGGAGTTTTTGTGAATTTAATGCTCAAATCTGCAGTTTTCAGCCAAAAAGGAGTCATGAAAAGTCAGTTTTTTTCAAACCCCGCCCACCTGAGGCTAGCCCCGCCCACCTCATCTGATTAACCCTTTTACTTTGAATAGGTAGAAACATGTGAATAACTGTCAGTGGGCGGAGCTAGCCTTTGGTGGGTGGAGCTAGCACCTGCTCATGAATAAGATTTGAGGGGTAAATGCTCTAAAATTCCAGCATCTTACAGAATAAGGGACACAGCGCTGGAAGCAGCAGGTCTGACACTGGCTTGTGCTGCCCTCAGCAAGGGAGGCGTAACCTATGTGACAGGTTCTCTTTAAGTCTTCTCTATTCTAGGCAGTTCAACTTTATTGTTGTTTTTGGTGGTAATTGTGACTTGCTGGTACATTGTATCTTGGGACTACCCAGTCCTTATGTAAATTGGCAGCTGTTCGTGTTGAAACCCTCCCACCCCCAAAAAAATTCGTATTGGGTTGGAATGTGACGGAAAAAACCCTGATTGTGCCGTTTTTGCTGGTGTTTCATTTATGGCGTTCACTCTTTGGTATAAACAGCGTGTTATCTGGAGTCTGCAGCTCGGTACGATTCTAGTGATGTCCAATTTGGGGAGTTTTCGTTATATTTTACTACTTTTTCTAAAAAAAAAAAAAAAAAAAAAAAAAAAAAAACGGAAACAAAAAAAAACAACATTATGGGGGACATGTCTGAAAACTGTCTAGGTCTAAGAGTTTCCTTGTTGCCCATAGCAACCAATCAGCGTTCCCCTTTCGTTTCATACAGAGCTCTGAAAAAATGAAAGGGGCGCTCTGATTGGTTGCTATGGGCAACAAGAAAAGTCTTAGGCTATGTTCACACGGCTTATTTCGGGGCGTATTTGCGTCCGCAAATACGTCCCGAAATACGTTTCAAATACGTGTCACAAAGTGTGGCGCGCATTTCGTGTTGTAAATACTTTCCCCATTCTTTACTATGAGGATTTATGTTGCGAAATACGCCTCAATAAGTGACAGGGGACTTCATTTTACGGTCGTATTTACGGATGTATTTACGTCGTGTGAACGACGAGGCGTATTTTACATTGGAATCAATGCTAATCTAATTGTTCGTTATTTGAAACGTATTTCGGGACGTATTTGCAGACGTAATTACATCCGCAAATATATCCCGAAATAAGCCGTGTGAACATAGCCTTAGACCAAGACAGTTTTCAGACATGTCCCCCTATCTATTTTGTGCTGCGGCGCCGTTTTGTCACCAATGACTTTTTTTTTTTTGCACTTCCCTCTTTGGACTTGAGGGAGGGGGCATTTTTTTTGCAGGCTGAAGTGTAGTTTTTATTGGTACTATTTTGGGGTAGATGAGACTTTTTATTCCATTTTGGGGACACAAAATGACCAAAAAACCTCACACTTTTGGTGTTCTGAATTTGCATATGGAATAAACTGTTATAATCTTAGAGCTCGGACTTTACAGACGCAGCGCTACTTTATTTTCTTTTATTTGAAAATGACAAAAGGGGGTGATTTGAATGTTTAAAAAAATTTTTTTCACACTTTTTAAAACCTTTTTTTTTTTTTTTTTCCCCTAATTTAAACCTTATGGTACTTGACCACTATGGGTTGTGATTAATTATGCCATATACTGCTATATATATATATATATATATATATATATCAAATAAAGAAACTAGCTGCACATCCAAAAAATCTTCCTTAGCTGGGTGCCAGCAATAGGGACCTTGGCAGGGTTCCAATAATAGTTGAAAAAATTGCAGCACTCACGGTAATAGGTTGTAAACAGCAAAAAAGTTTTGTCACTGATTAACAATTATGTCTATTTATATTGTGAGTTTAGTCACTTGAAACCGAAACGTCGTTCTTGTAACATGTGGGAATAAATCACTTTTTTGCTGTTTACAACCTATTACCGTGAGTGCTGCAATTTTTTCAACTATAATATATAATATATATAATATATATATTTTAATATATATATATATATATATATATAATATATATATATTATATATATAATATTTCGTAAGACGGATTATGGCACACCGATCTGTCCCTTGGATCATAGTGTAGACCTTTAACCCCTTAACGACCACCCACCGATTTTTGACATCGCTGCAGACATTGGGGTTTGTGGCTCCTGACGCCGCAGCAGCGCTGAGAACAGAGCTATACTTCACAGCCCTGTTCCCAGAGCAGTCTCTACAATCATCGGGGTGCGGGGGAAACCCTCTGCTCCCCAGAGCTTAACCCTTTGACTGTCACGGTTCATGACCACAGCATAGTCAAAGTGTTCCCATGCTCTGTCAAGGGATCAGGACTCCGGTGACCCAACAGAGCCCGGGGAACGGCTGCACAGTCAGCCCTGGGGACCTAAAGTAGCCCCAGGACTGTCTGCGTAAGAAGCCAGCGATCAGGCCAGACTGTGTGCTGCCCTGATCACTGCCTGTGTCAGACTGACACTGATTATAATGTATTCGCATATATGAATATGCGAATACATTACGAAGTGGAAAAAAAAAAAGTAAAACAGATCTCCCTTCATGGGATTTAAAAAAAACAAAGTGTAGAAAAAATAAATAAAATAATAAATAATTGTGCCTTCATTACATACAAAAAAAAACAACCTACACATACTCGGTATCCATATAACTGTAATAACCTGTAGAATTAATCTACCAAGTTATAAAGTATGAAATGTGAATGATGTATAAAAAAAAAAAAAGTGAACTTAAACTATTCCCCCAAAAACCACAACTTGTCCCGAATGAAAGGAAGCCTCATACAACTGCGTCATTGAAAAAATAAAAAAGTAATGATTGTTGAGACGCAAGGAGGCAAAAACGAAAAAAAAAAAAAATGGCGGTCATTAAGTGCTTTTCAGGCGTTCGGCTTAAAGGGTTAAACTGATCTCAACCAGCTTTATTCATCAAGCATATGCCAGAAGGTCAGTGTATAAGAAAACCCTACAAACATAAATCCCTGGCCCTCTGGCCACTATCTACTGGCTTACCACCCAACACCACCACCAGCAGTGACCTCCTGGTTTCAGGCTTCCACAGGTTTGCAGCACCTGCCTCTCTTCAGCCTGGGAGCATCCTGAGCCTCCTGGCTTATATAGGCCGGGTAAAACCTGGCCTGGATACGTGGGAGCAGTCATCTCACCCTACACTTTGACTACTCAAGTAAAAAGCCGGCCCGGATCAGCTGCTATACTGAGGCCATGCTGCCGGCTCCTGCTTCGATTAAGTCAGGCACTTCGGTGGCACACAGCTCTCGGTGCCAACAACCCAGTGGCTGAGACGTGACATGAAGCCGCTCTGCCACTATATATAGTGTGGATACACACACAGACATATACATACACACACTCACTGTGACAAGAGGAACGAAAGTTTCTACATAAACATAGAAAGGGATTCTTTACTGTAAGAGCAGTGAGACTATGGAATTCTCTGCCAGAGGAAATTGTCATGGTGAATTCAATAACCAAGTTCAAAAAGGGTTTGGATGCATTTCTGGAGCGTAATAATATAACAAGTTACAGTGACTAGGATTCTGGAGAGGGGTCATTGATCAGGGATTTTTCTGATTGCCAGATTGGAGTCAGGAAGGAATTTTTTCCCTAAAATGAGGACAATTGGGTTTCTACCTCATTGGGGGTTTTTTTGCCTTCCTCTGGATCAACACCTTAGCACAACAGGCGAACTAGATGGACATTTGGGTTTTTTTTTACCTTTTAAAACTATGAAACTATAAGAGCCTGTGCAAGCTCTAATGGCCAGGACTGGAGAAACCCCAACCCATTTTTAAACCCCTTTTTTTTCCCTCCTGCGCTTTTTCCCCCCCCCCTTCGCACAATACTTTATCTAATTCCATCACGGGTTCTGGGGGGAACGTTTCATAGAATTTGTACCGGTTTAAAAAACATAAAGAGCCCGGGGTTTTGACAAAGATAGATATGAAAAGGGAGAAAGACAAACCCCTTCACCCTTTTCAACAGAGGTCTGCAGACGTGATCAATCAATCCGGGGCGATTTTTCAAAGCGTAGTGAATGTGGGACCCGGAAAAGCCCGGGATCCAGACGGGCAATACAACTATAAATTCAAAGAAAAAGTTCCCCGCTCTCTCACTAAAATTAACATATCTTCTTATTAAGCAAAAAGATTAAAAAAACATAAACAAAAAAACAATCCTTACCCGTTTTTCGGGTAACTAAAACCCTTAACATAGCAAAAAGTTTTGGGCAATAAAATACAACTATATACCCCTTACCGAAAATGACAAATTTCCCCCCCAAAACAAAGCCCACATGATATACAAAATAATATTAAAAAAAAAAAACACAAAAAAAGTATGCAATTATGAATATTTTAATAAAATACAAAAGATCGTTTTTCATTTTAAGACCATAGTACCCTGGGGTGTTTATTTAAAAAAAAACCAAAAATGCTTCTCGATTAGAAGTATTTTGTTTTTAAAAACCCCCCTCGGGGCCCGAGTTTTTACCTTCTCACCCAAAAAAATTAAAAAATTTAAGATAAACGCCCCCATGTTAATTTAAAAATCTAATCCCCAGATGCACATGTCCCTGTGATATATAGGATTGTTCTAGATTCGCTTTTAAATTTTTCTAATAGTATGACCTACATACTTTAAAAAATTTCACTTCCCGGGCATCTGATCGCATAAACACTGCTTCCCGAGTTAGGCCCCCCTTCAAAACGGGTTTTTTTCGCCCGATTTGGCCGACGGATTGATGATCGTCAATCCGCGGCAAATCCCCGAAAAAATCACACCCAATTTTATTGATTTCAAAAAAAAAACGGCTCGTCGTTCACACGACCGTATTCCGTGCCGGATTGCCGCCGGGTTTGACGAGGGAACCGGGACAGAAAAACAATGTGCATTCAATTTTTTTCCCGGACAGGATTCCCCCTAAATGATTGGAGATGGTTCCTGGGGAAACATTTCAAATACGTGCCACCTTATACACTTTTTTTGCAACATTTTTCAACTGATTTCAGAAACGTTTTACGAGGGGGCAATCCCGATGTAAAACTTTCTGAAAAACCGTGTGAACGACCTTACGTTAATAAAACCATTATTGGTAATCTGTCTCCCTGACGACCAAAAAATGTGACATGTTCTGTATATTTACACATGTTTGAAAAACCCAGCCCCCACACAAAAAATTACCCTTGACGATAACCATGAAGTATCTTGTGCAACATCATTGAAAAGACGGGTACAACTTTTGTCGCCAAAGTTTTTGCCACGTCGGGCACATATCTTTCCCCCTCCTTCAAAAACCTTTTCGCTTTTTTAATTGTCCGACATGGACAGGTACTTTTTTTAAAAGGTTTTTCACAATTTGTTTATACGGGGATTACTGTAAGTCTAGCAATGTAAAAAGGGGTCGCATTTCATTTCTTTTTCTTTTTAGCTGTTGACACAAAATAAACCCCTTCCTTTTCCCCTTTTTTGCCCCCAAAATAGGGGGCCCTTTCGATATTCCTTTGGGATAACCTCTTTTTTTTAAAAAACGATTCGAAATATTGTTTTTGTGTTTTCAATTCCCTTTGTCCGAGCACCCCTTTCGGGCTTTTACGAACCCCCCCCAACAGGATAGCTTTTAAAGTGGATCGGATGATTGCTTCGGGCCTGTAAAACTGTATTCCCCGCAACATTTTTTTCTGTATAAAAATACATACGATTTTTTTTTGACATACAAAAGGGATTCCAAAAAAGAATATTTGTTTTGCTTGTAAAGAAGTGAATTTAAAATTTTTAACTCATTAATTTTTCAGATACATAACAAATTTGTCAGCATCCAAATCACTCCCCTCCCACACCCCCAAACGTCATCGATAATCACCAAAATATTTAATATTTCCAAAAAAAGGGTGATCATTGAAAAAAATTTTTTCTCCTCCCACCAGCCTGTACAAATTTGGCCAAAGAGGGGAGAACGGGCTCCCATCGGGCACCCTGTCCTTAAATAATAAACCCCATTGAAAATAAAAAATTTGTGTTTAATAAATAATCAAAAACTTGAAAAACAAATTCAATAAATTTTTCTGAAACAATCATCACTATATGGGGGTGCGCCAGGGCAGTTTAATCCAAATCATGCGGAAAGGGGAATACAAAGAGCAAACATCGCATGTCATCCACAAAAAATTTTCTTTCCCAACAAAATCGCTGAATGCCCAAAAAGTTACTGTCCAGTACCGGGTGCACACAAACCCAAAAATTGTATAGCATCACCCAAGCACAAATTTTCTCATTCAAAGGATCCCAAACCCCTATAATGGGCTCAAAGGGGGCAGGGGGTAGAAATTTGTACTTTTCGAAGACCCTGAAGGATGTTTATTGGATCCCCACCATCAATATTTGAATTGTCTATCATCAATACTCCCGATATAATCCTTCCTTAAGTAGTCAGATAAAATTTTACTATACTCTTTTGTGGATCATTTTAAAGCCCATTATGTGATTTATCCTCTAAGATTTCCAAAGCGCCTTTTTATCCCCACTTTTTAAACTAAAACCACTTCCCCCCTTTTCGCCATCTTGATTACAATTTTTTTTCCTTCTTAACTTTTCAAAACGGGTTCCCCGTTTTTTTGGATAAATTTGACATAAACTCATCATTTGACACCTACATAAAGACCCTTAATTCTCTTTCCATTAGGGAAAGGAAACTATCAAAGGCATCCGCGGTCCTAAAGGGATAGAATAAGGGTTCGAATAGAAAAAAGATGCTCCCCAATTGTGTATTCCCTATAGACTACTATTTAACCTCCAAAGATCTTAAAAACCAAAAAGGCACTTTGTTCCTCAAATGGAACCCAAATATTCATTTTCCCTTACACATCGATTTTTTTTTTTCAAAATATTGTTTTTTTCCACATTTTGACAATAAAAAAAGTTTTCGTACAGTTAGTGCACTATAAATTTATTAATACTACAATATTTAAACAAATTTAAAATTACTAGAAGGGAAAAAAACTTTAAAACCCAAGCTAAGCACAGAAATTGATCACTTTTTAAAACAATGGATGAAAGGTTTTAAAAACATTATCTAACACTGTTCAACTCCCGTTCGATTCAGATTTAACAACCCCCGTCTCTTCTGGGGCCCTTTTCCCTCCACTTTTTCTTGGTTTTTTCCCGGCTCCTTTTTCCCTCCCGGGACCTTTTTTGGCAATTTTTTTAACGGTTTATTAAGCATCCCTCATTGGAACTTTAGAAAGGTTTATGTTTAATCCCCATCCATAGTCCCATGATGTTTCTTTCAAGGGAATCAAAACTAACCTGCCGTTTCAAATTTCTACTATTATTTTTTAATCTGGGTCCCGTGGGTTTTGTTGGAATAATCTTTTCTCTTTCAAATAAAAACCCCATTCGCTGATAGTCATCAAATCTCGTTGGAACTTAGACTTTTTATTTTAGTGATGTTCTCCTCCAACCTTTTTTTAAAATTTTTCTCCATTTCTGGTCATCCTTCTTTTTAAGCATTGGGGTTTCATATTTCAAAAGTTCAAAGCTCAATTTGTTTTTTTTTTCCTTTATTTTGGTTTGTTTTTTCATCCTCGAATTTTACGATTAACTTGATTAAACCCCGAGAGCAATTTAAAACACATTTTTCACTCTTTTGGGAAACCCTCAGGGTACAAAAGGTTGGGCCCCTTTTATTTTTTCGCAAACCCCCTTTTTCATCTTCTTTTCTAAATACATGCTTAAATTTCAAAATCCCACCAAATCTTAACCTCTTGGGGACTAATTTTCCATTTTTTTTTAAAGCGACCGCAAGTCAAATCTTTTACTTCTTCGGGCCCGTTTACATCAAAATATTTTAGAAAACTTGATTTCGAGTTGACCCTTGACATTGGAATATCATTTTCGGCCCTTATCCTATTGCTCCAACCGCAAAACTGTACTTGCATTCAAGCTACTCATATACTATACTCCCATATAGAAGACTACAACCCCCAACCTGACCTGACCACTGGTTGTGACTATGATATACTATACTCCCATATAGAAGACTACAACCCCCAACCTGACCTGACCACTGGTTGTGACTATATGATATACTATACTCTCTATATAGAAGACTACAACCCCCAACCGACCTACCCCTGGGTTTTACAATATTATAAAATATACCTCTATATAAAAATACAGCCCCCAACCTGACCTGACCATTGGTTGTGACTATGATATACTATACTCTCTATATAGAAGACTACCACCCCCCCCCTGACCGACCACTGGTTTTACATAATAACTATACTCCCAATAAAACTACAACCCCCCAAACCTTTACCGACCACTGGGTTTTGACTAAATATACAAACTCTCTATATAGAAAATACAAACCCCCAACCGACCACCATGGTTTTGACTATAAAAACATACCTCTATTTAAGATTACAACCCCCAACATGACCTGACTACTGGATGTGACTATGATATATGTTATACTCTCCATAATAAAGACTACAACCCCCAACAAGACCTGGGCCCCTGGTTTGGACATAAATACTATACTCTCTAAAAGAAACACACCCCCGACCTGACCATTGGGGTTTTTCTAAAGATAACTATCTCTCTATATTGATCTACGAGCCCCGACCTACCTACCACTGGTTGGGACAGATAAATAACTTACCTCTATATAGAAGACTACAACCCCTGACCTGACCATTGGTTGTGACTATGATATACTATACTCTCTACATAGAATACAACCCCCATCCTGACCTGAACACTGTACATATTACACTGCTTAAAGGCCACTAAAATCCAATTGGTAAAAAAAGAAATTTAAGGTTAAATTTTTTTTTTTTTTTGTGGGGTGAGAAAATTTAAAAATGAAATGAAAGGGAATAAATTTTTTAAATTTGAGGGGTGAGTAAAATAAAGGGGAAATAAATTTGGGGGATAATTATTTGGAAAAGTAAGGAAATGAGGCTCATAGTGGGTCAAAAAACAAAACTCCCATAAAACTAAGGGGAAAACAATAGATAAGACGCCCATATCAAACGCAATTAAATCCAAGAACCCCCCTATAAATGATATCTTAGGGGTAGATATATATAAAAAAAAAATCTTTATTAATAATTAGATAAAATTGAGATGAAAAAACTATCCCTAATATACCCTACTCTAAAGAAAAGCGGAGAAACCGCCTCAAAAAGGGCGACCCCACACCGGAACCTACCTAATATTCCCTACACCGGAGACCTACAAAAAAGCACCTACATTTAAAACACGAATAGCAAACAAATGACAAAAACAACTACTATCCAAAGAAAGGGTGAAATGATATATACACACACAATAAACCCTGTCCCAACGCGTTTCCCCCACAGGTATCGTGGGTTCATCAGGGAACAGTGACAGTAGATTAACCCAACAAGTGATATAGTAGGTACAGATACTAATAAGAGACTAATAAAAATGTATAATTACGTCCCTTGAGAATGTCCTGGTAGAATCTGTAGAGGGTCTCTGGTGCCAAATGATGAGGGGAGAAAAGAACAGCACCCGCTCTACATGACTTGAAAGAAAGATGACACCGCCAGAAAGTGTGATAGGAAGTGCCCTGTTTAAATACCTCAAGCGCCGGCGCCAAAACGTAACCACGTGTGTTCACGCCGGAAGTGTCAAGATAGCAATAAACTTATATAGTTCTTACAGTGGGTAGCGTCCGGAAAAAGGTGCCGGGTCCCCTGTGTCCGCGCGCTAGTTCAGCGCGCTCGCAGTGCCGTGCGCGCACCTCCACTTCGCCGCGATGAGGTCACTGGGAGTACGTAACTCCATGTATGTACTCCTGCGCATGTGCGCGCAATTGATCTCGCCCGAGGGATTGCGCATGTCCACAAATCGGGTCGCGCTACCGCGCAGGCACGGCAGACTCCACTATACAAGCTGAGGGGGCGCAATCTACACAAATATCATTGGCCGGGCACGGCACCCATTATATGCCAGCAGCACGATGTACACACCTCACCATAGCCACAACACAGCTAAGTCTCGGCAACATAGATAGCGCATTAAAAATAGCCATAAATCAAACAGCCAGACTTGACAAATGTTGAAATTTGAAAAGTCTAAAAAAGTTGAAACTATTAAAGAAAATGGGGCTGAAACCTGCCGAACACTTCTTCTATAAATAAACTTATAACAGGTATAATAGCCAAAAAATCCAATGCATAGTGATGTCATCTCAAATATATAGAGTAGAAAACAGATAATGAAAAAGATTAATATTCCTATCACAAAAGAGATAAGCAACTAGAAACTCATATGAAAGATGTAAATGATAAAGAGTCATTAATACCGTATGGCTGAAGAGTCTTTAACCTAAAGATCCAATTTGCCTCCCTCAGAAGAATCTTTTTTTCATAATCGCCTTTCCGTGGTGATGGGTGGACAACCTCGACCACTGAAAAAGTGATTGATAAAGGGTTCCCCTTATGCTTCAGATTCATGTGTCTCGCTAAAGGGGTATGGCGCTCATGCCTGACGCCCCCCCTCTGTCCAACGACTCTCCCTCTGCCCTCACACCTCGTCTTGCCCACGAACATTGGCGTATCCCAGCGTCTTAACGATCCTTCCCGTTGTTAAATTTGCCACCGATTTAGATACAGATATATATGGGCATGCCTTACATCCAGGGCTGTGGAGTCGGTGCCTATTTTGCAGGAGTCGGGGTCGTCATAAAAGGGACCGACTCCGACTCCCATAATATATAATAAGTTGGTCCAGTTAGTTCTATGCAAAGAGCAAGAGGCATTGGGTCCGGCCAGTGCTACTGCTCCCATATCTTCAGCCTCATCACATGAGGAGTGTAATTGATGACATGGTGCAGGCAAAGCGCTGCCCCAGGGGTAAAGATTTCTGCATCCCAGGGCAAAAGAATTTACAGCTAAATGTTTCACCTGCTTTCAAAGAAGTAGAAGATCAAACCATTCATCAAACTGACTGTGCTGAGGCAATTCCTTTATACCTGACATTGTTAGAGATGTTGCCCTGTGGTCACCCGCTTTGCCCCCAAGTTAGTGTAGAGAGGCTGTTCTCTAGCCTGGAAATAATGAGATCAGATGTGATGTCATGTATGCAGGATCTGATGGAGGCGATACTATTTATCAGAACAAATTCAGAGACTCCACAAATGTTCCTGCAGTGTTTCGCATATTTACAATTTTTTGTGTTCTAAAGTCGTATCCAATGAATATATTTTACACTGACAAGCAAAATGGTAACAATGTTTTAAACTTTTGAGACTTTCCGGTTCCCTATCTCTCCATCCACTACAGCTTTGTACATGAGGCTACTGTAATTTTACACACAGTCATCTTACCTATCTACATAAATTTGACTTGCAAGTATTTAGCATCTGCTTAGTTCTGCAGATTCTTTCCTCTAACTGCATTGTTACTGTTTTGCTCCTAAAAATCAAAATGTTAATTTTTTATTATTTTGTTAGTATTTGGGAAATCCATCTTTGGCTTTCAGCTCTGCCTGAATCCTTCTGGGCTCTGGTCAGATTCAAGCACATCTTAACCAAAATCTGATCCCAGATCTCTTCTACACATTCCCAATGTTGGTGCAGACTGGACTTGGATACAAATACAGCTTTTTCTTCCAACTCTACCCACAAGTGTTCAAAGATCAAAAACATTGTTACCCTTTTGCTTGTCAGTGTGTTCTACCTAAATAGCTTGATTATTGTATCATAAGGTGATAAACAGCCGGATGTTACTATTTTACTACAGTAAAGTTATCACTTAAACATGCGCCATGTATGAGGGAGTCGGAGGTTTGGGAAATTGAGGAGTCGGGGCTTTGGCTTCCGACTCCACAGCCCTGCTTACATCCACCACATTTGTATGTACCCTGTATTTTGGAACATAGCCACGTAGTGGGTGGAGATGGTGCCATAAAATGGCTATGTACGAGATAGTCTTATGTTCCTCCCTCTTCTGTACACAATACTAGGATGGGGATCTACAAATTCTTTCAAATGTGAATCTTGTGTGAGGAGGAGCCAGAAGTTTGAGATAATATCCTTAAAGGGGTTGTCTCGCTACAAAGAATAGCTTTCAAATTGTAGGGAACACAAAATAAAGACATTTTCCAAATATATTGCTTTGTTCCTCTGTTTTCCCCAAGGAGATACAAGTGAATTTATGATCTCCCTGGCTATTTCAGTTCCCTCAGTAACAGACCTGTAAACAATTCTCCCCCTGCTGTTTGTTCAATGAGATAACAGTGAGTGACATCATCACACAGGTTGTGGCAGTGTCCCTGCTGCTCAGCAGTAAAAAGCTTGATTTATGTAAATTAAACAGAACTGTAATTAGGGCTTTTGTTTTGGGGATCAGATAAGAAGTCCTGTTAGTAGTTTGAGAAGGTAATCTGATCTAATTAGCATCTGAAAGCACAGCATGGCATGGAGCTGTACAAGCACAAGCTTATGCAAATGAGTCAGTCTGAACCAGGAAGTGACAGAGTATTTCATTCATGCATTCTCTGAAACTCTGAAGGGAGACAACTCCTTTAATTTGTCTGGACGCATCATCATAAGTTCCAATGATTCTCACTGTATCGGACACTGTGTTTTTACGCTGATTCTGTAAGAGGGAAGACCGGTCGGATATCATCGCGGAATGATAAGCCTCACTTAGAATACGTCTGGGATACCCACGTTCGATGAATCTTGCTTGCAACTTGTCTGCCTCGTTTTTATAAGAGGACATGGATGAGCAGTTCCTCCGAACACGTATAAATTGTCCCTTGGGTATGCCTTTACATAACGGGAAAGGATGGTGACTGTCCCACCGTAATAGGCTATTGCCCGCTGTGGGTTTTCGATAAAGTGAGGTCCCAAGACGGCCATTCAATCCCTTAGAAATTAGGACATCCAGAAATACTATTTCTGCATTATGTATGACGGACGTAAATTCAAGCCCAATCTGATTCACATTCAACTGCTGAACGAACTGATGGAATGCCACTTCAGGACCTGTCCATAAGATGACAATGTCATCAATATATCGTCGCCAGTATGCTATATGCTCCTGGGCCTCCTGAAAAGTATCTGAAAAAACAATTGTTTGCTACCACCAGCCCAGGAAGAGATTTGCGTACGACGGAGCACATGAGCTCCCCATAGCGGTGCCCCTGAGCTGGTGGTAGCATCTACCATCAAAAAGGAAGAAGTTATGTGTCAGAATGAAATACAATAACTTAACCACAAATGTATTATGTGCCTGGAGGAAGATGCTTCTAGTGTCTAGGAAGAACTGAATGGCCTTCACCCCAAGATCATGTGGAATGGAGCTATAAAGGGCCTCGACGTCTATGCTACAAAGCCAGGTATTCGAATCCACTGTAAGATCGTCTAATTTAGTGAGCAAGTCAGTGGTATCCCTAATATGAGAGGGGGAGTGTTACCACCAAAGGGAACTAGAATATTGTCTACATATAAGCTCGAATTTTGCGTCAAGCTGTCTATCCCTGACACGGTTGGACGACACTTAATTGGGTTCAGACCCTTTTGGATCTTTGGTAAGCCATAAAAAGTTGCTACCTGTGGGGCTTGAGGTAGCATAAACTCTAACTCCCCTTGGTCAATCAGTTCCTCAGATAAAGCATCCCTTAGAAGCATTTCCAATTCTGATTTATACCGGACAGACGGATCAGATGGTAAGATATTATAACCACTTCTGTCATTTAGTAATTCCAGGCACATATTACGGTAATCTCCCTGATTTTGGATAACAATATTTCCGCCTTTATCTGATGGTTTGATTGCGACAGATCGATCTTGCTCACGATTTTTCAGGGCCATATAGTCACCTCTTGACAGATTAAAGGATTTCTTCCCATTTTGACTCCGATTGATTTGTAACTTCTCAATTGAGTCGCATACAACCTGAACAAAGGTGTCAATGTTGCTATCAATTAATGGTGGCATCTTAGTGCTCTTCAACCGAAGATTCGAAAAGGGACCTTTTGATCTATCTCTTTCTCCCTCTTCTAGTAAATCTGTCAAAAGGCGAACATCCTGGAACTCAGCCGTGTCAATGCCTAATTCCAGACACTGTCTGTCTCTGTTCAACTTAAAGAACTTCTTCCATTTTAGTAGTGTGTTTGACCTCCATGTGCCTGTGTGGCCTCCCTACAACGCCCGGGCTCCTGATGAGGCTCAGTAGGGTGTGACCTCCATGTCCCTGTATGACCTCCCTACAACACCTGGGCTCCTGATGAGGCTCAGTAGTGTGTGTGGCCTCCCTACAACGCCCGGGCTCCTGATGAGGCTCAGTAGTGTGTGACCTCCATGTGCCTGTGTGACCTCCCTACAACGCCCGGGCTCCTGATGAGGCTCAGTAGTGTGTGACCTCCATGTGCCTGTGTGACCTCCCTACAACGCCCGGGCTCCTGATGAGGCTCAGTAGTGTGTATGGCCTCCCTACAACACCCGGGCTCCTGATGAGGCTCAGTAGTGTGTATGGCCTCCCTACAACGCCTGGGCTCCTGATGAGGCTCAGTAGTGTGTATGGCCTCCCTACAACGCCCGGGCTCCTGATGAGGCTCAGTAGTGTGTGACCTCCCAAAAACACACGGGCTCCAGATGAGGCGCAGTAGTGTGTGACCTCCCTACAACGCCCGGGCTCCTGATGAGGCTCAGTAGTGTGTATGACCTCCCTACAACGCCTGGGCTCCTGATGAGGCTCAGTAGTGTGTGTGGCCTCCCTACAACACCCGGGCTCCTGATGAGGCTCAGTAGTGTGTATGACCTCCCTACAACGCCCGGGCTCCTGATGAGGCTCGGTAGTGTGTGGCCTCCATGTGCCTGTGTGACCTCCCTACAACGCCCGGGCTCCTGATGAGGCTCAGTAGTGTGTGGCCTCCATGTGCCTGTGTGACCTCCCTACAACGCCCGGGCTCCTGATGAGGCTCAGTAGTGTGTGACCTCCATGTGCCTGTAGACCCCTACAACGCCCGGGCTTCTGATGAGGCTCAGTAGTGTGTGACCTCCATGTGCCTGTAGGACCTCCCTACAACGCCCGGGCTCCTGATGAGGCTCAGTAGTGTGTGACCTCCATGTGCCTGTGTGACCTCCCTACAACGCCCGGGCTCCTGATGAGGCTCAGGAGTGTGTGACCTCCATGTGCCTGTAGGACCTCCCTACAACGCCGGGGCTCCTGATGAGGCTCAGTAGTGTGTGGCCTCCCTACATGCCTGTAGTGAGGCTCAGTAGTGTGTGTCCTCCATGTGCCTGTGTGACCTCCCTACAACGCCCGGGCTCCTGATGAGGCTCAGTAGTGTGTGACCTCCCTACAACGCCCGGGCTCCTGATGAGGCTCAGTAGTGTGTGTGACCTCCCTACAACGCCCGGGCTCCTGATGAGGCTCAGTAGTGTGTGTGTCCTACATGTGCCTGTATGACCTCCCTACAACGCCCGGGCTCCTGATGAGGCTCGGTAGTGTGTGACCTCCATGTGCCTGTGTGGCCTCCCTACAACGCCTGGGCTCCTGATGAGGCTCAGTAGTGTGTATGGCCTCCCTACAACGCCCGGGCTTCTGATGAGGCTCAGTAGTGTGTGACCTCCATGTGCCTGTAGGACCTCCCTACAACGCCCGGGCTCCTGATGCGGCTCGGTTGTGTGTGACCTCCATGTGCCTGTTTGACCTCCCTACAACACCCGGGCTCCTGATGAGGCTCGGTAGTGTGTGACCTCCATGTGCCTGTGTGGCGTCCATACAACGACCGGTCTACTGAAGAGGCTCAGTAGTGTGTGGCCTCCATGTGCCTGTGTGACCTCCCTACAACGCCCGGGCTCCTGATGAGGCTCAGTAGTGTGTGACCTCCATGTGCCTGTGTGACCTCCCTACAACCCCGGCTCCTGATGAGGCTCAGTAGTGTGTGTGACCTCATGTGCCTGTGTGACCTCCTACAACGCCCGGGCTCCTGATGGAGGCTCAGTAGTGTGTGACCTCCCTACAATGTCTGGGCTCCTGATGAGGCTCAGTAGTGTGTGGCCTCCATGTGCCTGTGTGACCTCCCTACAACGCCCGGGCTCCTGATGAGGCTCAGTAGTGTGTGACCTCCCTACAATGTCTGGGCTCCTGATGAGGCTCAGTAGTGTGTGGCCTCCATGTGCCTGTGTGGCCTCCCTACAACGCCCGGGCTCCTGATGAGGCTCAGTAGTGTGTGTGACCTCCATGTGCCTGTGTGACCTCCCTACAATGCCTGGGCTCCTGATGAGGCTCAGTAGTATGTGACCACCATGTGCCTGTGTGACCTCCCTACAATGCCTGGGCTCCTGATGAGGCTCAGTAGTGTGTGACCTCCATGTGCCTGTGTGGCCTCCCTACAACGCCCGAGCTCCTGATGAGGCTCAGTAGTGTGTGGCCTCCCTACAACGCCCGGGCTCCTGATGAGGCTCAGTAGTGTGTGACCTCCATGTGCCTGTATGACCTCCCTACAACGCCCGGGCTCCTGATGAGGCTCAGTAGTGTGTGGCCTCCCTACAACGCCCGGGCTCCTGATGAGGCTCAGTAGTGTGTATGGCCTCCATGTGCCTGTGTGACCTCCCTACAACGCCCGGGCTCCTGATGAGGCTCAGTAGTGTGTGGCCTCCCTACAACGCCCGGGCTCCTGATGAGGCTCAGTAGTGTGTATGGCCTCCATGTGCCTGTGTGACCTCCCTACAACGCCCGGGCTCCTGATGAGGCTCAGTAGTGTGTGGCCTCCATGTGCCTGTGTGGCCTCCCTACAACGCCCGGGCTCCTGATGAGGCAGCGGATGTTCTCCTGAGGGATCTCCTCCCAGAACCTGGAGTAAAGCGTCGGTCACCCTCATGGAGTCTGTTTCTGGCAGTTTGAGCAGACACCTGGATATTAGCGGCTGTTGGGGGTCATGTGGCTCCTGCACTGCTCCTCCTGTTCCTCCTCGCACAGAGGAGGAGGTAGCGGTCCTGCTGCTGGGTTGTTGCCCTCCACATCTCCTGCTGTTCTGGCCTGTCTCCTGGTATCTGCTCCATGCACCTGACACTGCTGACAGATACAGCTCACCTTCCTGCCACAGCTCACATTGATGTGCAATCCTGGATGAGAGGGGCTTCTGTGGGTTGTAGGCACCGCCTCATGCTACCTCTAGGGGTGAGAGAAATGACAAAATGCAAAAATGACCAAGAACAATAACTCCGCCCACGGGACTCTTTACACACAAAATAAGCAAAGATATACATAAACTCCAAATTCTACTGCATCTTTCCCCACAGAACTATGCATCAATCTGCTCAGCTCCTCATGCTTTATAACTTGGGGCATGTGGATCAAATGGCGTTTTCAGGGGGACAGGTTCTGACGCTGAATAAATCTCGTTAGTCTGTTGGGGCATGATAAAATATTGAGGAAACCCTTTTGTAGCGTTGCTGCGACCGTCCCGATGACCCCGGCAGATGACTTCCATTCACAGGCTGAATATACCACACGTGACCGCTGCGACCTATGAAAGGAAGTCATCTGTCGGGATCACCAGGACGGCCGCAGCAATAGAACGGGAGCGTGTATGAGGCAGGTTTATTTTTCCTCAATTTTTTTAGCATGCCCAGACGAACTTGCATGCGTTTGTTTTTTTTTTTTTTTATTATTATTATTTGTTGGAGCACCAGTTTAAGTCTCCGAGTGGGAATAAAAAATAGTATAAAGGGAAGTTTAAGGAAGACAGATATAAAAAAAATTAAGCCATTGGATGTAGCTCCGCCCTAGAAAAGGGGTAAATAAAGCACCTCATTGCATTTATATGTCATCTTGTAGTCGTTTTACGGATTTTAGCACTAATAAAGTTATCTTGCGTTTGTCGCCAAAAATGTTTTTTTTTACAGATTTTGGCCATAAAGTCCATTTTTTTTTTTTTAACGGATTTTGGTGCTAATATCTGCATTTTTACGAATTTTGCCGCTGATAAAATTATTTTGCGTTTGTCGCCAAAAATAAATTTTTTTTTTTTTTTTTACAGATTTTGGCCCTAAAGTCTATCTTTTAATGCTAAAATCCATAATTTTACGGATTTTGACACTAATAAAGCTATCTCGCTTCTGACGCCAAAAAAACACTTTTCTACGGATTTTTGCCCAAGAATCTGTTTTTTTTTTTTTATGGATTTTGGCGCGAAAATACTTTTATTAAAATATTTTGGCGCTAATAAAGTTAAGAAAAGGATTTTAGCATTAAAAAACGTCCATAAAAAACCTACAGAAGCGACATAACTTTATTAGCACCAAAATATGTTAAGAAAAGGATTTTCGCACCAAAATACGCAAAAAAATGGATTCTGACGGCAAAATCCGTAAAAAACGTATTTTTAGCGAAAAATATATGAGTTGCGCTAAAATAGTTAGCGACCAAAGCATGATCATTTTATTACAAAAGGTACAAAAAAGGACACATCAGACACTTGTATGCAGATTTGATCAGGTATAACCTTTGTTACACCCACTATAGGTGGGACTTGGGTCTCCTGGGAGGGTTTTCATTGAAAAATCGCGGCAAAAAATGCGCCAAAAGACGTCCAGCGCTTTCCATAGACTCCTGTAGTAAATTTTCTGTTCTGGCGTTTTTTAGAACATGTTGCAAGATACGACCAGAAAAAAAAAACCAGCAGAAAAAAGCTCAGTGCAGATAGCGGGAGGGTTTACATTAGAGTCTATGGGAGATGATTACAGTCGCTTTTCCAGCGTTTTTAGAAAACGAAAAACACTGAAAAAACGGACGTTTTTCTGTGCAGTGTAGACAGCGCCGAAGTGATAGGCAATGTTCACACGGCTTATTGCCGACATAATTGCGGGGACGGATTTCGCCCCGCAATCACGACGGCAGCCGTGCAGGCGGGGCTGGCAGCTCGCCGGCCCCATAGACATTCATTATTCACGGCGCGTACAATCCGTAAATAATGTGCATGTCACTTTCTCCCCCCGCGGCGGATTCGCCGAGCGGGGAGAAGAAACGGAATCCATAGTTCTCTATGAGAACTGTGGATTACCGTAGTTACTGGGACGGATTCCAGCCGTACTGCAGCGCAAATCCGGCGCACAGTACGGCTCCAATCCGTCCCAGAATAAGCCGTGTGAACGAGGCCATATAAAAAATTCAAAGACTATACAATTATGGTCACCATCGGACTGACCCAGAGGATAAAGGTAGCACATTGGGCGCCTTTTTGTCAAACCTGTCTAGGAGTAAGGTTGACTTTGTTGTCCTTAGCAACCAACCAGAGCTCAGCTTTCATTTCATAGCAACCAACCAGAGCTCAGCTTTCATTTCATAGCAACCAACCAGAGCTCTGGTGGTTGCTAAGAAATGAAAGCTGAGCTCTGGTTGGTTGCATGAAGTGAAAAGCCGAGCTCTGGGTGGTTGCTATGAAATGAAAGCTGAGCTCTGGTTGGTTGCTATGAAATGAAAGCTGAGCTCTGGTTGGTTGCTAAGAAATGAAAGCCGAGCTCTGGTTGGTTGCTAAGAAATGAAAGCTGAGCTCTGGGTGGTTGCTAAGAAATGAAAGCTGAGCTCTGGTGGTTGCTATGAAATGAAAGCTGAGCTCTGGTGTTGCTATGAATGAAAGCTGAGCTCTGGTTGGTTGCTATGAAATGAAAGCTGAGCTCTGGTTGGTTGCTATGAAATGAAAGCTGAGCTCTGGGTGGTTGCTATGAAATGAAAGCTGAGCTCTGGGTGGTTGCTATGAAATGAAAGCTGAGCTCTGGGTGGTTGCTATGAAGTGAAAGCCGAGCTCTGGGTGGTTGCTATGAAGTGAAAGCTGAGCTCTGGGTGGTTGCTATGAAGTGAAAGCCGAGCTCTGGGTGGTTGCTATGAAGTGAAAGCTGAGCTCTGGGTGGTTGCTATGAAGTGAAAGCCGAGCTCTGGGTGGTTGCTATGAAGTGAAAGCCGAGCTCTGGGTGGTTGTTAAGAAGTGAAAGCTGAGCTCTGGTTGGTTGCTATGAAGTGAAAGCTGAGCTCTGGGTGGTTGCTATGAAGTGAAAGCCGAGCTCTGGGTGGTTGTTAAGAAGTGAAAGCTGAGCTCTGGTTGGTTGCTATGAAGTGAAAGCCGAGCTCTGGGTGGTTGCTATGAAGTGAAAGCCGAGCTCTGGGTGGTTGTTAAGAAGTGAAAGCTGAGCTCTGGTTGGTTAAGAAGTGAAAGCTGAGTCCTTATTGGTTGCTAAGAAATGAATGCTGAGCTCTGGTTGCTAGGGCAACACAGACTGTTTTACGGTTAGGGCAGGTTCACAGGGTGTATTGCAGCGTATACTGTGCGCACAGTAATACGCCGGGTGTTTTAGATGTACGTGTTGGCCAGCGCATACTTCTAAAACACGGACAGCCGGCTCCCATTCGCTTTCACTGTCCACAGCATGTAAACACCGGGAAGAAGTGACAAGCTGTAGAAGTGATTTGGCGGCTATTAAAGCCTTCCCTTTGCTTTTGGCAGTCACTTGGCACCTTGCGATCTCGTTTGCGGAGGTGGCCATCGGAGGGAGGAACATTGCACAGTACTGTCCCGCATTCATTTAGACACCGCGACCGCCATGGCATCGAAATGGTTAAACAGCAAGGATCTGAGCCGGCTCCGATCTCTGCTGTTAATGGCAGTCAGCTGTATCTAACTGCCGGCACCTACTGCGTATGGAGTGGACTCAGCGAGTGAACCTGCTCCTGGTGTCGCCATATAATAATCACATATTGCTTGACATTGTGAAGAGAAACATTTTGATGGCCGTGTCCCTCTAAGGGACCTGTAAATGCTTATATTGATGCATGCTGGGATCCCCCACCTTACAACCAAACTGCGCAGGTCCACCGTGCAGAGGGAAGGAGGCCCGGTGTCAGCATCACATGGGCCCCAGCCTTGGCTGCAGCGCTGGTTTCCACGACCCGGTTTACTCTCCAGAATTGCATTTTCTGTTCTGCAGGATTCAGAGCTGAGATCTCCCAGCATGCCCCGCTTGATCAGTATCTGCTGATTTGCATTGTGGGAAGTGTCCTTTTTACACCTGACACCTTATAGTCTAGAAAAAGGAACTAAATTGTTGTAACTTAGGAACAAGCTTGCTGACTGTTTCCAAAAACAACAGAATTGCGAGTTCTGCTCTGGAGTATCATTTTGAATATGGCTTTTGTAGGCAAATATGCTGAAGCAGTTAGGGCTGGGATTTATCGGAGGGACCCCACTCCCGACACCTTCCTCCGCCAGGTATTGTGGGGGTCTTGAGGAGTTTTCCCAGGATGCCTTGTGTCAGTAGGGGGCTGTTTGCAGGCGGTGTGGGGTATTTGCGCTCCTTATGGTTTGTGTGTTTCCTTTCAGAGCTGGAGGCGTATGCGGGCGTCATTAGCGCCCTCCGTGCACAGGGCGACCTCAGCAAGGAGAAGAAAGACCTTCTCGGAGAACTCTCTAAAGTTTTGAGGTGAGCGACGTCTCTTCTTGGGAGGGATAAATCTGCTGTAATGTAAGTAGGCAACCTACTAGGAGTATACTAATGGATAGCTGCTGCCAGGAAGTGTTTCCATAGGATTCAGTGATATTTAGATTACTTAGAACTGTGGGCAATGCAATAAACTATCTACCGTGTTTTTCCAAATATAAGCCCCACTCCAGAAATAAGCCCTAGTTAGTCAGCACCTCCTGAGTGATGTCACCTGTTGCCCGCCTCCTGGACAGTACTATTCCCGTGCCCCGCCCACCCCCATAAACCCCTGTTAGGGCATGTCCCCACGGCACCGGTTTTCGGCCGGTTTTTCAGACAGTTTGCGGTTTTGCAGACCGCCTGAAAAACCGGCCGAAAATGAACAGAACGGGCTCCTATGGAAATCCCGTGCAGCAGTCCCCATTGCACGGTTTTTCCGCCCGCGGGCCGCCCGAAAAACTTTGAGCATGCACATTCTTCCGTCCGGTTTAATCGCGGAGAAAGGCCATGTCTCCCCCCCTAATGTCTTTAGATCTACTATTAAGAAACTCTAAAAAAAAATTATTACAATTTTCCTGTGTTCCATCCCAAATAATAAAAAGGTCGTCTATAAATCTCCTATAGTACAAAATATGGCTATAAAAAGGGGTTCTATCGCTAATGATATGTACCTCCTCGAATGATCCCATGAATAAATTATTCATGAGATCATTCGAGGAGGTACATATCATTAGCGATAGAACCTCATTATTTGGGATGGAACACAGGAAAATTTTAATAATTTTTTAGAGTTTCTTAATAGTAGATCTAAAGACATTACCTTTACAGCTACGATCCATCCGAGCGAGATTACCTTTTTAGATGTAGATCTTTATGTGGAGAACAACATATTGGTATCGAAAACACACTTTAAGCCAACAGATTCAAACAATTATTTGGCGCACAGCTCTAACCATCAGAAGAATTGGCACAAGAATATTCCCTTTGGCCAGTATAGACGGCTCAAGAAAAACTGTACAAAGGAGGAGGATTTTGTCTCCCAAGCCGCTACACTCACAGAAAAATTTCTCCAGAAAAAATATCCTAGGGAGCTTGTGCAGGGAGCGTGTAAAAAAGCAGCTAGGTTTAGCCAGGAGTCATATTTACAAGGGAATCCAAAACCTAAAGACACTAAAAAATTCGATCTCTGTTTCATCACAACCCAGAATTCACAGTACAGAGAGATTCAAAATGTAATTAACCGGCACTGGAACATCCTCCTACGGGATCCAGGTCTAAAAGGAGTTATCCCTAATAAGCCCAAATATGTCTATCGGAGGGGCTCGGACATTGAAAAATATATTAGCACCATCTCGCCTTAAGCAGCATGCCCCCCGCAATTGAGAAAAATGATACAGAACTAAAGCCACGGGGTTCTTTCCCCTGTGGCCATCCAATATGTAAATGTTGCCAACAATTAATAAAGAGTGACCAATTTAAATCCACATCTACGGGGGAGGTCTTTAAAATTAGAGAACATCTTACGTGTAACAAGCTCCTTCGTAGTTTATCTGATTACACGCCACTGCGGGATTCAGTATGTGGGTAAGACCACGACCAAGCTATCGAGACGTCTGGTCAATCACAGGTACGATGTGGCCGTATGGTGTATAGTGTCCCTACACACTTCCAGTTACTCCACAATAGTCAAACACCAAACTTTAAAATCCAGCCCATCGAGTATATTCATCCCCAAATAGCTGATAGACCCAAGAGATTAAGTGAAAGAGAAGCCTTTTGGATGTATCCTCTAAACACACTGCGACCTTATGGATTAAGTGAGGTCCAGGACGTGATTGTTTGAATCCTCTTTGATATGTATTTCTTTTATCATTTTTTTTATAGATATATTTATATTTTAACATATGAGGTGTATATATTATATGTTTATGTATTTATATTATATTTTTCACATGTGAGGGATATAATAATTTTTTGCTCCATTGTATATATTTCTTATACATATTTTTTGTATGCAGTTGTATTTGTGTAATATATATAATAATATATATATATAATATATATATATATATATATATATATATATATATATATATAGTATATATATAATTGAAATGGAGTAGCATTATCCCCCAATTTTATCCTCCTTTTTAGAAACTCCTATTGTACATACATGAAATTTGGTACAAATTAATATATGTTTTATATATATGCATTTTTTATATTTATACATATGCATTATGATATTTATCTCCTATAAGCAAATTAGTTTTGGTGTATACTTTTATTTGTATATTCCTCTTGTATCTGTTTATTCTTCTTATATTTAGTTTCCCTGTTGTTTGAATACTATGTATACTATGGTGTACTATGTTTAGAGTAAGTGTTTACAAACAAATGCAGCTCATTGAGCCTCCTTTTGGTATTCATTCAAGCTCGTCCCTATTTAAAGTCCGTGAGCATCTGTTAACATTGTATGTACCTGAGGAAGCAGGGGCACCTGCGAAACGCGTAGTACATGTATACCTTTTTGTTATAATAAATAGTCTTTCTCAACTTATGTTGAGGTTATTTTAGCATTTTTCCCTACAGCGCTTCACTTAGCCGCCCCACTTTGCTAATTGGATCGGATGATCCTCTGAGCGAATTGTTTAAATCATACACTCACATCACATACACACATACACACTCACATCACATACACACTCACATCACAGACACACTCACATCACATACACACTCACATCACATACACACTCACATCACATACACACTCACATCACATACATACACACTCACATACACACACTCACATCACATACACACACACTCACTTTACACACACCCATATATATACACTCACATCACATACTCACATCGCGTACACATACTCACATCGCGTACACATACACACATCGCGTACACATACACACATCGCGTACACATACACACATCGCGTACACATACACACATCGCGTACACATACACACATCGCGTACACATACACACATCGCGTAAAACATACACACATCATCGCTACACATACACACATCGCGTACACATACTCACATCGCGTACACATGCTCACATCGCGTACACATGCTCACATCGCGTACACATGCTCACATCGCGTACACATGCTCACATCGCGTACACATGCTCACATCGCGTACACATGCTCACATCGCGTACACATGCTCACATCGCGTACACATGCTCACATCGCGTACACATGCTCACATCGCGTACACATGCTCACATCGCGTACACATGCTCACATCGCGTACACATACTCACATCGCGTGCACACGCACTGCACTCGCACTGCACACGCACTCGCATCACTCGCATTGCATACATACAAACACGCATATATACACACACATACACTCACATTACACACACTCACATTGGACACACACACTCGCATTACATAGACACACACACCTACACTCGCATTACACACACTCACATTAGACACACACACTCGCATTACACACACTCACATTAGACACACACACCTACACTCGCATTACACAGACGCACACACCTACACTCGCATTACACAGACGCACACACCTACACTCGCATTACACAGACGCACACACCTACACTCGCATTACACAGACGCACACACCTACACTCGCATTACACAGACGCACACACCTACACTCGCATTACACAGACGCACACACCTACACTCGCATTACACAGACGCACACACCTACACTCGCATTACACAGACACACACACCTACACTCGCATTACACAGACACACACACCTACACTCGCATTACACAGGCACACACACCTACACTCGCATTACACAGGCACACACACCTACACTCGCATTACACAGACACACACACCTACACTCGCATTACACAGACACACACACCTACACTCGCATTACACAGACACACACACCTACACTCGCATTACACAGACACACACACCTACACTCGCATTACACACACTCACATTAGACACACACACCTACACTCGCATTACACAGACACACACACCTACACTCGCATTACACACACTCACATTAGACACACACACCTACACTCGCATTACACACACACACCTACACTCGCATTAGACACACACACCTACACTCGCATTACACACACTCACATTAGACACACACACCTACACTCGCATTACACACACTCACATTAGACACACACACCTACACTCGCATTACACACACATATACACTCGCATGGCATACGCGCTTACATGGCACACACACGCCACGCACGCCGCGCGCACACATACACTCGCATCACACAGACACACATATACACTCGCATCACACAGACACACATATACACTCGCATCACACAGACACACATATACACTCGCATCACACAGACACACATATACACTCACATTACATACACATATACACTCACATATACACTAACATATACACTCACATATACACTCACATATACACACACATATACCCTCACATTACATACACATATACACTCGCATATACACACACATATACACTCACAGTACACACACATATACACTCACATTACACACACATATACACTCACAGTACACACACACACACACACACACACACTCGCATCGCGCGCACTCGCATCGCGCACACACACACGCGCACACACACACACACACTCTCGCATCGCACGCGCACACACACACACACTCGCATCGCGCGCGCGCACACACACACGCACACACACTCGC